>JAKTYG010000035.1:0-68115 GCA_030564725.1 Chernovozyma sophiae-reginae
AGATCTTATTCCTCCACTACTCCAGATGTTGGTTGAGGAATTCATTTGTTGTACGTTTTTCAACTCCTGCAACATTCTGTCTCCAAATCCTTTCAATAATGTGTTACCCCCAGAAAGAATGATATTTTTGTACAAGATTGGTCTGAGGTCAAGATCGGTCTTGGCTATTGCTAAAGCAGTCAATTCATGGATTCCAAGTGATTCATCACCAATTAACTCAGGATTAAATAATATCTCTGGAGCTCTAAATCTTTCACCACCCAACTGAATCGTTTGACCATCAGGAAGTTTATAAGATTCAGTTTCATAAGAATTATTAGCATATAATTTTTCATCTCTATTGATATCTTTAGATATATAGCAACATTTCTCTTTCATTAATCTAGATATTTCAAATTCTGAACTACTATTTAAAATGAATCCTGACAGTTTCCTGATTTGTAATGTTAAATGTTCGGTAATGTCTCTTCCAGCAATATCCAATCTTTTAATTGAATTTGGTAATGAAAATCCTTCATATACTGGTACGATGTGACTTACACCATCTCCACTATCTATAACAACTCCAGTTGTTCTACCAGATGCATACAATGACAATACTGCTTGAATAGAAATATACAAACAAGGAATATTAAATTGTTCAAATAACACTTGACACATTTTATCTCGATTATTTTTAGGATTAAATGGTGCTTCAGTTATGAGCAAAGGATGATCTTCTGAATTTGTTTTGAGATCTTGGGTATAAGTATGATACCATATTCTCTCCATATCATCCCAATTCTTTATTATGCCGTGTTCTATAGGATATCTAAGTTTAAGTAGTCCTCGATTCAATTGGGCTGAGTTTCCAATAAATATATCTTCTCCAGTATTCAAATTACTTGAGTTAGGTCCACTGGAAGTACTACCAGAGGTAACACTATTGTCTATCATGGAACCAACCATTATCTTTTGATATTTTGGTCGTCCAACTATTGAAGATGCAAAAGTTTTAGGTTTCTCTTCTCCTGCAAATCCTGCTTTAATATTTCCGGACCCATTGTCAATAACCACTGGTTGATTGTACAAGTTATCCATAGTATGTCTAGTTTGAACTGAGAAGAGATATAGTATTCTATCTATCTAAGAATATAAAGAGATTCAATTATGTTCAAAAAAAAAGAGTAACGTGCTACAGTGTCTGATGATATAACCACAAGATGGTTTTTAATAGCTATCAGGTTTCACTAACAACAAGAGTGTACTCAGATTGAAGTGATATTACAGAATTGAAGAAGTCTTTATCAAATCGATCGATCAACCACAAAACTAAGAAAACATCAACAAGCCGCCAGATCGCGTAAAACACAACTTTGGCACAACATTGAAGTCTCAGTAAACCCGAAGCCAGCACCTTTTATCACCCAGACAAAGGAGTTTATTCACACTATACATACTATTTGCTTCGTTATGCTGGCACTTAATGCTCTATCGTCCAATCAAAAGGCTCAACTTAGAAATGCTTTCACTATTATAGATGGCGACTCTAGAGATTCAAAGATAACCAAACAAGATTTGGTAGATCTTTACAACACATTAGGTTTAAATATACCCACAGATGAACAATTTAATACAATGCTAGAAGGGAAAGAAGGATTGAATTTTACTCAATTTTCTAATATAATGGCTAAACAACTCCTGAAATTTGAATATAAAGAAACTATCTATAATGCTCTAAAGGTATTTGCAGAAGAAGACAAGAATTCTACTAAAAGTGAAGAATTTGTTGTTGATGTAGAGAGGTTGAAAGAATCTTGCTGTTCTGTACAATTGGGAGAAATTGGTTCTGGAGACAACCGATTGGATACCGATACATTTGATAAACTAGTGAAAGGATTTGTAAAGGAAGAGATCGATGGGAAAAGGAAATTCTTACCATCCAAATGGTTAAATGCATTTATTGATTAGATGCAATTTCGACTGAAAATCTGGAAACAAGATGATCGCGTTATGATGTTGTGAACTTGTATTTGTAGTTGGAGAGAAAGCTAGTGAAGATAACCGGAACCTGAATGACTCAAATGCAACACGGGAGTACATCACTGGTGGTACTTAAACGTTAGTTGCGGTCGAGGGTAAGAGAATGGGCTACGAAGTTACTTTCAATTGCTTCTACCAATTTATTGCTGAAGCGCAAAGTGTTTCGTACTAAAACGGCATTGGAAGAGTATACCAATACTGATACTGATACTGATACTGATACTGATACTGATAGCGATACCATACCGATGCAGATACCATACCGATGCAGATACCATACAGATACCACGCTGATACAGATATACCATCTCAGCATTTCTTGAACATTAACATCCAAAAACAATAACATTCAATACTATTTGAAGTAGCTTCCTCTGCTTCGTACTACAGTTACCCTTCGATATAGTTTACATTTGGTACGTTTCTCAAACGTATATGCTATAGGTTGTTAAATAAAATACAAAAACAGAAGATGTTTCTTTCTTACTGCAACACAACCCGCAAATTTAAATGATCAGGGAGGCGTTTCTCTATCTTAATATATTTTTCCTGTTTTCTTTTTTGTTTCTTTTATTCATAATGGCTATTATGACTCCAATATCAATTTCCAGTAACTTTCAATTATCAATAATTAATTCATCACATCCCCAATCTTCATAAGATCCATCAGGTAAATATCTTCTCACTACTAAAGGAATCTTTCTTTGTGATAATTCCTTCATGGCGATTTGTAATGGATCAGTCTCTCCTTCTATATCTACCAACACTGGAGCATTTAAAGAGATTTGAAGTGCTCTTGTACCCAATACTCTCGCTCTTTCATATTTGGTCATATAAGGAGTAGTGGCTCTCTCTTCCTTAGGAATCGATAATTCCTTTGAAGTTTTACTTCTTATTTCTTCATGTTCACCTCCAAATCCTCCATTTATAATTGTTTTACCATCTTCTGTTTTCATTTCTAGATCACCATTGCTATTATGTTGTGGTTCAGTTTCTGGTTCATCATAGTTATCATCCGAGAAGTGATCTGGCTGATCAAAAGTATCAAAATTCTCGGCAGCTTCGTTATAAGCGTTATCTTCAAAGTCAGACATCTTGCTCAATGTGGATACTGTTGATGGAGAAGCTTTAAGGAACGATTAGTGTTCTCTCTTTCTGACCTCCTGGTTGAGGTCAAAATGTGAAAAAATGTAAATTTGAAGCATCTGGTACGGACACGAATACGCTATTTGAGATTGAGTTATGGCAGATGAGATAGTAATAGAAGGGCTAACGTTTTGCAGAGTTTAGGCGAAGTTTGAATGTTCTCTCTGCATTTTCTGAAAATGTACTTGATTGGTAAGAAAATGAAGTAATTCATATAAATTTTTCTTTGGTTTAGGTGAAGAAACATTGAAGAATAGAGGCTTATCAGCTGGAGAACTTTACTCTTCAATGGCTGCGAATTGGAGCAAGATGTTCCCTTGCATACAGGAACCATAAGGTGATGGAGAGATTTCTTGTTGCTTCTTCCATGTGGATAATTAGCTACAGGTGATTGAGTGGTGTTCTAGAGGTGTTCTAGAGGTGTTTTAGAAGTGAATTGGAGGTGCTTTATAGGAGATCTACAAAATTCTGCAAATGCTCTGGAAGTGCTAGTTTCCCTTAATCCAGATCTAACAATTCACCGTTATCAACCCATACAATTCGCTTACATAGTTTCAATTTCTATCCCGTTCCGGTCTTTAATTAACTGTATTGATCTATATAGAACAGGTTATATGGTAAATTTTTTTGTGTGGGTTGTCCTTCAATGCATTTATAATTCATCAGCAAATGGTAACACATCAACATTACCAACAACAACAAAGTTGAAATCACTTGAAGTCACACTTGGAGAAGATTTTGGAGCAGAGTCAACTTTAAAGTCAATTGGTTTCTCAAAAGTGGATTGTAAAGCTAAAGATAATTGAGTAGCCTTGACAGCATTTGATAAATCCTTACCAGTAACTCCATCAATAATCTTCTTAGCAGCTTTAATAGAAGAAGCAACAACTTCAGCATCAGCATCAGAAACTGAAATTACAAATAATCCAGCATCGTCATATTTCAATAATTGGGATGAAGCAGTACCTGGCAACTTAGATAACGCAGATGTGGAAGTTGGAAGATGAACTGAACCAATAGCAGATGATAATATTTCATATTTGGCAAAATCAGCAACTTTCACTGGAATACCAATAACAGCTGAAGATGCACCACTTGTTCTGATTCTAGACTCTTTACCAACAAATGATTTAACTTCAGTGGTAGGAACAGTTGAACCTTGAGAAATTGAAGATAAGGCAGATTCATTAATGAATGAGGTCAAATCTTGTTCATCGACACCAGATGCGAAAACAGAAATATTTGATGAAGTGTAAACTTCTTGAGCAAATTCTTTAATTTCTTCAAGGGAAATCTTTGAAACACCATCATAGTATAATGGTTGACCATAACCTTTTCTAAAGGTAATTTCATGAAGAGATTCTAATGCAACGAATGAAGGATCAGAAGTGGCAACCTTATATTCGTCTAATGCAACTGGTAACACAGATTCAGGTAATTCATGAGGTCTAAATGAAGTTTTAGTTAACACATTTGCTAAAGCTTCAACATAATATGGAAGATCCTCTTTAAGAAATTGAGTATCTAAAATAATAGCATCTCTGGTAACTTTACTAGAGAAAAGACCTCCAAGTAATTCAGATTCTCTAGTTAATCTTAAAGCCAGTTTTGTTTCAGTATTTAAGAAATTGAATCTGGATAATAAATGTGAAACACCACTTTTGCCAGCCTTTGAACCTGAATGGTTAACTACTACAGATACCTTTGATAAAAGGGAATTAGGAGAGTCTCTAGCAGAGATCTTGATTGCAGCAGCTGAGGAAGCACTGAATGAACGAACAGAAACACGAGACAACATTCTTGAATTGATTTTATTGTTATACCTGGGGTTTAAATTGATCTTAGAATTGTAATATCATCAACCACTGGTAACAGATTGAATGGATTTTTTGTTGTGAGAAATTCTACAAATTTGATTGGCTTAATTGTGTACAGGAGTGGTTGTGGGTTTTGTGCAGGAATTGGACCATGGTGTGGTTGCCGGAGAACATTAGGAATTTTTTTTCGAGTAGTTGGCGGATTGAGAGGAAGATGAAGAAGTTGTGAGATATTGAAGAGGAAAGGATGAAATAGAGAGAAATTAAAATAAAGAGTTGTAGAGATGATTTTTTCAAAAGTTGTAGCGAGCCAAAATTTCAGAACATTGAGAAAGAGTGTATTTCCAGTTAATATGAAGTATATTTATTAATATTTGTCGAGATATGAAGTACTTAAAAAGAGCTATTTAGCGGTGGATCTTCAGTAAAGTTACCGCGAATTCACAATTTCTGTCGCTAATTCACGACCGCTAGTCATTGAAACTCTGTAGAACTGTCGATCGATCCCAGTTCTGATTCAGAATTCGAATAGAACCTAAACCTTTGTCATACAATACATAGACTCTTTTTCGTTTTTTGTCCTGTCTTTTTTTTGATAATTAATTTACTGGATCCAGAATCAATGCAATATTTCAGCTGGACCTTTTTCAATTGGAACGAATACACAAGCTTTCCGGCTCGTTCAAGTTCAGAGTTTCCTTTCCTTCTACGTCTCCCTCCCCCTACCAACTTGTAGTTTTTTTCCACTAGTGAACTTTTTACTTCGTTAACTTTTCACTTCATTTTTTGTTCTTTTAGGTCACCTTCACCATCGAACTTCTACCTCAATACATGTCATAACATAGCTCACAAACTCATCCACTCTCAAGTTGTCCCTGACCTGTAAACTAAAATGTCTGCACCATCTCGGTCATCATCATCTCAGTATTCCTCCCTCAAATACTTGTACAGATTCTAATCCAGTTCCATTCACAATTGAGTTAATCTTAACTTCTTCTGAGATTCCTTATCAATCTTATTCTCATTAATGTAATCATAGGTAAGCTTCCCCCAAATCAAATCCATCAATATCAACCCATATACTATACCCCAGGTCAAGTTAATACTGTAGAAAAAATTTGAATTACCATTCCCTAATACAATCCAACAATAGTAGAAAATAGGAGATAATAATAAACATCCTAACATGACCAAAGCGGTCATTCCTCCGTATTTACAGTACGATAAAAATGTACTGTAAAAGATTGGAATGATCGATAATACAAAGCCCATGTCTCCAACAGAAGGATAAGGTTTAGTGAAAACTAGCCAAATGTAGCATAATATAGTCGCAAAAAATGGATCACCAGAACCTTTCTTAATGTCCTGAAATCTTATAGTTAAGGGAATTATGAAAACTCCAGAATATAAATTAAAGATTCCAATGAAGAAAGGTCTAAAGAAATCAAACATTTCCGTGAAAAAATACCACCAAAGTCCCAAATTTGGAGTAATTTGTTCAAATTTAATTATTGTCAACCAACAAGATTCGGCAAATTGAAACGACGAAGTCATCACAAATGAACATATGACCAATAATCCCAAAGTAATAATAAAGATTCCTGTTGATTCAATGACTTTTCCCGTATCTTGCAGAACAGAATTAGCAAGAGATATGAATGGTACAACCATGAACACCGGAGTGAAATTGACATAACCTGCTAAAGCCAACAAAATCATCCCCCTTGGGGCGCTCTTATGTAAAACAACTTGAGCAATTGACTCAATTAAAAGTAAATTTGCAAAAATTAGAGTTGAATGTGACCAATTTGTAATTATGATCAAAGGATTAAACAAATAAAAACATGCAAATAATTGATCTGACAACGGTTGGAACGTAATTTCATTAGGATGTGATTGTTTAGAATTCAAATAGTACCAATTTTTAAGATCAATCAATCTTTTCACAATGTAGATGTCTATCAATGAATAGAGCAAGTTGAAAAAAATGAATGAAAATGGAAGTTCGTTAATAAAACTTAATAGTACCACCAATAGTGGAGAATGGTGATTTATGCCACCATCATAAAGGTTTATACCATGTTGAAGATAATAGAATGCCTCTTGAAGTGATTTAAATGAATTTATCAGAGTTGATACTTCAACTGTTGCAATGTTTTCTACTATCGAAGGAACAATGGTAGGCACTACAAATCTGATTGCAAATCCAATCTGCAAAAGTTGCTTTAAAGACATTAAACTCGGTATCAAACGTGTCAGCTACTGGCGAATGCAATTGAATAAAGATGATGAACGGGGAATATTTCAGTGATAGAACCCAACAGAAATAGTTGATATAACTATGATGCAAGTGAATATATATTTATATATTTATATATGTGTGTAAAACTGAAGCTGAATCGATCACCTTCTTTGATTGAGTGGCTAAATAATACGCAAACAACGATCTGATATTTGCAAGTTCGATACTCGCAAACATTTCTCAAATCGCAAATTGAGAGATCAAACCTCGAGAAATTGGTGCTGAAAGTTCAAAGTGAGAGCGGTCGCCAGAATATCAATTTGTTCGCACCATAATCGATGGAGGGCTCAAACTTTTCCAGTATTTAGCGACCTAGGGACGGTAAATTGTCACCCCCCAGACATCGGTAGAGACCAAAAACTGTGCGCGCCAGAAGAATGATTTGATCGGTGGATGAGAAGCACCAAAACCAGAAAAAAACAAAACACTTCTCATCTCTACACTTATCACCATCTAGTCACCACCTAGTCGCCACTCAGTCTTTCCTTAGTTATGTCTTTGTTTCATCCCATAAATCCCAAGCCGTTTCTCAAGACTCTTGTAAATAAAAATGTCACCGTCAGATTGAAATGGAACAAGACTCTGTATAAGGGAATACTTGTCTCAGTGGATAATTATATGAACCTTCAATTGGATGAAGCATACGAGATAATAGATGGCACAGAAGAAGAAATTGGTGAAATATTTATAAGATGTAATAATGTGTTGTATATTGGAGAATCCAAATTGAAGCCAGATGCAAATGGGCAAAGTGAAAAGGATGTAGAAGTCGAAGATGCCGATAAGGAAACCAGCGAAAGTGTTAATGAAGATACCGAGATGGATAAGTAGCACGAGCCATTTTTTTTTGCATCCCAACTCGCTTGTATCTAAGGTTGTAAGTTCTAAGTTTACATGAGAGGGTCAAATTGATAGAATACATATTAAGCTATAAACTATAGATATGACTTCAAAATATAGGGAAACCCTCCAGGTACAGTAAGTTCATTTTGATTGTACAGGCCCAAGTTCCAATGTTGAAAAATCTCCCCAGGCTGAGAGATTGTCGAAGGTAGTCGCTATTTCTCTCGCTCTTTTCTGCCATGGAGCAGATTTTTAATATTGAATGATGCTGAACTCAAATACTTTAAGTAAACTAAGGTTCATCGGTTTACAATATTAGCATGAACAAGTTCAAGTTGGTGCAATATCAATCAACCTCTATCCTGCTCCATTGAATCTTGTACGATATATAGTCCATATATAGTCCCTACTAATGTAATATTCGAAAAGTCCGTTTGAAATTTTGTAAATCAGCTTTCTCAGTTACATTCCTGAGTTCCTGATCTATCAGATACCGTCGTATATACCTCTCTACATCATCCATGCGTGTGATACTTACGGTATATATTGTTGCAATAGAGGTAGCAACATTCTCCCACAGTCTCACAAATCTTTCGCAAGTCCGAAATCCAAAAAATGTTCAAAGTCTCGAGCACTCAAATCTCACCTCAATACTGGACACCAACACCTTTTATTCATTACACACATTGTTAAAACCAATTTTCCAATGACTGAACCAGCTGTGGCTCCATATGGAGGACTCTTGACCAGAAGTTTGGAAGAAGAAAAAGCAAGAGAAGCAAAATTGAAAGAGCAAAATGTGACCATTGTTGTTAATAATGAAGAACAAACGATTCGTGCCGAAAGTCTTTGTTTACGAGGAGTAGATAACTTGTCAACTGAAGACATTACTGCCTTTATTGATTATTATGTAAATTACGATGTTGAAATTGATCAAGAAAACTCTAAAACTATTTATGTGCCTCATCCAATAGACGAACAGCTTAAGTACAAGATCCAGTGGATCAATGATTCCTCTGTCAATGCAGTCTTTCAAACTCATGAAGAAGCAGTTGAAGCTTTATCCAAAATATCAATTACGTCTTCAAATCCTAATATAACAAGATCTGATGATGATATTAAAGAAGAATTTTCTTTGACAAACAACGTTCAAGAAAGAGAAACGAAGCCATTCAATCCAATTATTTCGTTCAAGAAACAAATTGATTTGAAATCAAGATTAGGATTATCTTCTGAAGATGATCAGCAGCTGACTGAGATTGAAACCATGGAAGAAGATGAATCCTCGGTAGTATTATACGTTAGACAATCTTTTCAATCAGATAGAAAGGTTAAGAATGCAAGTAGTTACTCAAGATATTATTTGGTTCATGGAGAACCTGGAAGAAAGCCATTTAGGAGGTACAGGCAAAGAGATCAACTTCCACGCCATAGAAAGCGGTCGGAAAAGGATGAAGTTGAAAATGAACCTGAGGAAGATCTCTTTGCCAAAAAGTTGAAGAATCGTGATGTTGATTTGATTTCTAGAAGACGAGATAGAAGTAGATCTAGATCTCCTGTGAGAGATGAAGAAGATTTATTCGCTGATAGAATGAGAAGTTGATGGTATAGACCAGCTTGTAAAGTATTGTGGTGATGTATATGAGTTACGGACCGATAGTGTTCCATAAAGAAAATGGTTAAAACAGGCAAAACCAAGTAAGTAACATTGAAATTACAAAATAGTCTTAAGTTAGTTCATCCCCAAAGAATTATGTATTATTAATATTATTACTAGTAAAAGAGTTGTACCTTAATCTATTTGGTCTATAGTTTTGTATCTCTCTTCAATTTCCTTCTTGTCCAAAATCATTAGTAAATTTAATATGGTTTGCGATATCAGATTCATTAACTGTAGGTCTATTATTCTTAATGGATTTAATGAAATCTTTAATTGTTAAGTCTGGTTCCTGTAATTCATCAGTACCAATATCTTGCCAATTCATTTCTCTGGCTCCTTCATCTCCAGGAGAACAAGGTAACAATTTTTCTTTACCATCTTCAGTTAATACTGGCTTGAAATGAGTAGCTTGCTGAATTTTACGAATGGGTTGCATTAATGAATCTCTTACAACAACTGCTATATCATGACCTGAATAACCTTCGGTCATAGTTGCAAGAGTTTTAAAATCTTGTGCGGTACATTCACAAGGTACTTCACCAATATTTAATTCAAACATTTTAGTTCTTGCCTCAACATCTGGTAAAGCAATATAAATTCTTCTTTCAAATCTTCTCCTAATTGCTGCATCTAATTGCCATGGAATATTGGTAGCTCCTAATACTAGCACTCCAGTGGCATCATTACCAACTCCATTCATTTGTACCAAAAGTTCAGTTTTGATTCTTCTCAGAGCTTCACTTTCTCCTTCACCTCTAGGTCCGCATAATGCATCAACTTCATCAATGAAAATAATAGAAGGTTTATTTTCTCTAGCCATTGTGAATAATTGTTTAACTAATCTTTCTGATTCACCCATCCATTTGGAAACTAAATCAGACGAACTGACAGAAAAAAAAGTTGAATTTGCTTCGGTAGCTACAGCCTTAGCTAAATATGATTTACCAGTACCTGGTGGTCCATATAATAAAATTCCTGAAGTTGGTTTTCGATTTCCAACAAATAATTGAGGAAACTTCACTGGTAAGATGACTGCTTCTTTTAATGCTTCTTTAGCGGCATCAAGTCCAGCAATATCGTCCCAACTAACATTTGGCTTTTCTGATAAAATAGCACCTGCTAATGCCCCTCTTAATTTCTTATTGTCTGCATCTTCTTCATCATTATCTCCAGCTTTTTTAGCCTTGGTAGATCCAGAAGTTGAAGAGCTTTCGGCAGAATTGTTTGATTTCAGTTGCTGCTTTTCTAAATGATCTTTTAATTGCTCTGCTCGAGTCAAATATTCGGTGAATTTTGATTTAATAAGATCTTTAGTATTTGAGTTTTTCTCGTATTTAATTGCAAGCATTAAATAATCAAGTCCATTATAATAAAGCTTGTATGCTTCTTCATATTTAGTAGCAGTATCTGCATCAATAGCCTTCTGGACTAGATCGATACCTTTAGATAGAAAATCTGACATTCGAACGAACCAACCAACAAAGGAACAAACACGAAATTGATGAAAATAAAAAAAAGACAAGCGATCAGATAAACAAGTCAAACAAGTCACTCAAGTCTTTAGACGAACAAGCGAATACAACTAATCAAACAAAGTACTGATCAAACCAAAGTAATCAGATCAACACGCAATCAAGCAGGCAAGATAATCAAACAAGAAATTAAGCAAGAGATGAATTATCTAACTTTAGTTAGTAGATTAGATAACACAAACCAATCCCTTATGTTTAGTTGGAGGAAGGTATACCGTTTATAGAACTTGTCACAAACGGTTCGAAAAGTATTTAAATAACGGATTATTATTGGAAATACAGTTGTTATCCTTTATCTTGATAACTATGTACTAAGTAATATGATTGCCTTCGGTCTCCTATCGACCCTACATTGAATTGATGATTGATTATCTGTCAGTGTCTTACGCACTCCAGTTAGTAAATGGTTGTATGCAGTACTGGACCGAGATCAAGTTTCATTAAATTGTGAAATTGTGACTTGAAGGTATTGAAAGAGGGACGGAGGTATGCAGACGATTTAGATATGGGACATGTAATAAAATCGATGATGAAAAATAGAGTTCATAATTCGCATTGAGGGCATTGAGACTCTGATAAGGCAATTATGCTAATCGTTTTCATGTTCACCTTTTTATTTTATCACTTGACGCCGAATATCGCACTAGGAACTATTACGAAGTTGGTGTGCTCTGCTCTCTGTCCCCCCTTTTTCGTGTAGATAGAAAACCAGCAAGACCTCAAATTTTTCTTTAGTGTACGTCATAGATTAAATTTGGTATCGATGCTACCATTTCTATCATGAGTTTGAGTCGTTACCGAGATCATGGAGGTCCTTTTGCCTCAAGTGAAAACATACCAATGAATCACATCCTGTATGGTGAGTCTACTGGAATTGGTTGCATTATCCGATCTCTGGTACTTCAAATAGGCAGTAACCGCAACCGCGATGACTCAGGAAACTGTTCGAATCTCGTACTGAAATGGTCCTATAAAACAAGAACACTACCCTCCACAACTAGTTTAACGTAATCTTTTAGCTTCGAGCGTCCCAAAACGGTATGTATCCAGTATTTAACATTGAAGGAAAACGTTAGTTGATGAAACATGGGGTAAATGCATGTGGTTCCCAAAGCTCTCTCTCTCTCTCTCTCTCTCTCTCACTTTTATTTTTCTGCAGACTTGTCGCAGACGGCTGCTATAAACGAATTGCCGCTCCACATTTAAAGCCCCAGATCTGTGTGTGGCCGCAATTTGAAAAACTTCTCCGAATTACCAATCACTAATCCACTCTTTGAATAATCCTTACCATTTCTTCGTTTCTGAACCATTCCACAAAAATTGTCTGTCCTTGAGCAAGAGTTGGACAGAAGTGTTCAAATGAAATAGTTCATTACATTCAAAGTCTTTCTTTGCTTCTCGATCTAAGTTTTCTTATCTTGAAATTCAAGTCAACTACACTTTCCTGAGACTCTTCGTTTGATTTCGTTTGCTCCATATACTAATTTCAAGCTAATAGGACTTCCATTTTATAGCTTATTCAGAAGGTCCATAATCTTCATTGCTAATCAGAATCCTTCTTTTTTTTTTTTCTGTTCTGTCAGTCTAGTGCTTTGCCATATTCCAATTGAACTTCTCGTTCTCACTTCTGTCATGGTTTGTATTGAGTTGCACCCAGATACTGAATCAGACCAATTGTCGGTTCAATCCATTCATGATACTACACCCCTTAATCTCGATGCTGAGTGTATTCATAGAACTAAATCTCTTCATTCTGAAGTTTCGATTATTCTTTCTGGTATCAGAGATGATCTTAATCAAGACAATGGATACAAAGATTCAGCATCACTTAAATTGGGTCTACTAAGACAACTTACTCATAATCAAGACACTCCAATAGATTCCAGGGTGACTTCGAAACGTAATTCTACAGAGAAAAATCAAAATCTTTCTGGAAAAGTTGAGGAATACCGTCCTGAATACTCAAATCATGGTGGTGATATTGAAGGGGATGATGACTTTGAGAGCGAAGTTGCAACAAACGATGATATTGAAAGTCTCGAGGAAAATAATCCCCCAATGGATAAAGGATTTGCTTGGGTGGTTGCATTGTGTCTGATGATGGCAGTCTTTAGTACTTGGGGATGTAGTGCCGGCTTTGGGGTATTTCTTTCCTTCTACATCACTAGCGATACATTCCCTGGTGCCACCGCTTATGATTTTGCAATAATTGGAGGTATGATCGTTTGCTTAGCTCAAGGTTTAGCTCCTTTATGTTCATTATCGTTTAAAATATTTGGACCTTATTGGACTTCTTATTTTGGGATTTTTTTACAATTGACAGGATATTTATTGGCATCTTTTGCCACTAAAATTTGGCAATTATTCTTAACTCAAGGTCTAATAGTGGGAGTTTCCTTCCTGTTTGTATTTTTACCTGGTACCCTTATTTTGCCAACTTGGTTTGATAAACATCGAGCTACAGCTATGGGAATTACTGTAGGTGGAGCAGGACTTGGTGGACTCTTTTTTTCTCTTGTGATTGATAAAATAATTCGTGAAACTGGAGATCAAAAATGGGCATTAAGAATGTGTGGATTGGTTACAACTGCGGTTGCATTGGTAGCTTGTAGTATTATGAAACCAAGAAATTATAAACCATTACCTTTGAAAACTACATTGACCAAAGAATTCATTTATTCCAATGCTAAAGTTATTTTACAATTTCATATATTTAAGAAATATGATCTTTTCTTGTTAGTAGTATGGTTTGTATTATCATTACTTGGATATTTTATAGTGCTTTATTCATTATCATCATATGCAATTTCAATGGGATTATCAGCAAAGCAAGGATCAATATTAACAGCAGTTCTTAGTGCAGCTCAAGTTGTCGGAAGACCATTATGTGGACATCTTGGTGATAGAGTTGGTAGAGTGAATTTCACAATCTTAAATTGTCTTGTCATTTGTATATTAATATGGGCATTTTGGATCAATGCTCACACATTTGGTACCTTATTGGGTTTTAGTATATTAATTGGAGCAACAGTTGGAGTTGGAAGTTTATTTTGTCAACCATTAGCATCTGATATTATAGGGGATCCAGCACATTTACCTGCTGCATGGTCAGGTCTCAACATTTTTGTACTGCCCTTCTGTCTTATTGCAGAATTGTTAGCTTTAGGAATTCGAGATGAACAATCTGCAACTCCTTTCCTTAATTCTCAAATATTTGGAGGTTTCTGTTTCTTTGGGTGCTTTTTAGCATTAATTTTCATAAGAGAAAAGTTGGTTCGAATAAGAATTCGAAGCAGATTGAATCTTGCAAAACAAAAAATGGAAGAGAAGTTAAGTGTAACCAATTCTGGATGCAAGAAAGAAGCCGATATTGAAGAAAGAGATATACTTGAAAGTCGAATTCAACGATATGAGTTGATGCTTAGTACTAATTCTTGCAAATTATTCTTTGCTAGGATGATCTATCCCATTAAGGTATAGGTACATTGATGAAGGTAAGGGGACGGAAATTGAAGTAAGAGGAAGTATAGTGAAGTTTAGATAGATTGGTTAGATATTGATCTTTCCCTCAATTATGACACATTAATATTATAGTAAACCACTGTAAGAACAGAACAACTATCGATTCCAATTGTTTAACCCCTACCTCTACAAACTACAATAAAGGATAATAATTGAAAAAAAAAATTAATTACCCCCAGAACTACATTTTCAAAATGATTACAATATGTTTGTTCCATATTAAGAAATGACTTGAATAAAATACAGAAGAAGCGATCTTAACGGTTAGATTTGGCAACTCTTTCTAATTCATCCTTCTTCTTGATAGCATAAGAAGTAGAAGAACCCTTAGCAGCATTAATTAATTCTTCAGCTAAACATTCAGCAATAGTTTTAATGTTTCTGAAAGCAGATTCTCTAGCACCAGTGGTTAATAAAGAAACAGCTTGGTTAACTCTTCTTAATGGAGAAACATCAACTGCTTGTCTTCTTACGGTACCGGAAGAACCAATTCTAGTGGAATCTTCTCTACATCCAGAGTTGACGATAGCATCAACAACAACTTGAAGTGGGTTTTGTTCGGTTAAAACATGAATGATTTCTAATGAATGTTTAACGATTCTGACGGCCTTTAATTTCTTACCGTTGTTTCTACCGTTCATCATTAAAGAGTTGGTTAATCTTTCAACGATAGGACATTGAGCCTTTCTGAATCTCTTTGAGGCGTATCTACCAGCAGTGTGGGAAACAAAGACTGGTTGTCTGATTTGAATGTAATCAACAAGGGAAACATCCTTGATTTCAACGTCTTCGAAAGTCCATTTGTTGAATAACTTAACTTCTTGCTGAGCAGCTTGAACTTCAGCTGGGATAGCAGTAGCTAATTCAACTAATTTCAATTCTTCTTGGACAACTGGTTGTTCTTCAACGTATTGTTCTTCAACGTCAGACATATTTACTAGTGATTTGATTGAATTATATGAAAGTAAAGGCTATCGTTAGTGAAATTTTTCGTGATTGGAAATCTTGAAAATTTGTGAGTAACAAAATATGCAGGATGAGAGTGGTGCATATAGCTCAATTTTTTGCCAAATTTTAAAGTTACCCGCAGGAATCGTACTGATATTTGAGAGCACAAAAATATTAACGCTGAATATTTCAGACTAGTGTTGTATTGTGACACGTTTTTCTTAGGGATATACCCTGGTTGGTAGCACGTGACATATTTTTCATGATATCTTGGGTCTTTCAGCTAGGAGTTTTTAATACAGAATTAGATGAGTAGAAGGCTTACGATTTACATTAAGATGGTGTCAGGTACTTTTCATGGCTCTGTTTATTATTGGTGGGCTTCACTTCCACAATTTGAATACAAAATTGGTCTATATGGTGTGATTGAAGGAGTTTCTGGTAGTGCAAATCATTAGCATGAGAATGTCCAGACCAAGTAACACCACTCAAACTTCTTCGATATTGAACAATTATAACTCGAAATCTTGTCTCAAAAGAATCAATAATGATTCATCTTATGGTATTATCAAGATCTCAATCCTTGAAATCAATTTTGTTCAATATATAACACCAACTCTTTAACTTGTTTTAACTAATGGAACAGTATATGGAACCCCATCAAATCAGATCTCCTGTATATAATCTAGAGCTTTTTTTTTATCGACAGTTTTCCCTCATGGGCCCAAATAGGTAATGTAAAAACTGGACCAAATGTGTATATTACAGAATGCTAGGATATTCTTTTTCGGTCTAATTTCTTCATCACGTGAGCCGGTTATGATTTACGGAAATGATTTCAGTTCTCCTGTTCAGGTCAATTGATCCCACCCCTCGCTCGCCGATGTAAACTCCCCACCTTAGTACAGCAAGACAAAGTATTTCGAAGTCCGAGGAAAAAGAACAAGTGTCAGTCTATATTCGACAGTGAAAGGGTCTCTATTACTGGAATGAATCTAGTAGAAAACGATACGAAAGTTGACCTGATTATCATCCTCATTTGATGAATATTATTGATTTAAAGTTGACTTTTCAGAGACTTTAGACGTGCCATTAGCCAATTGACAAGATCAATCTTGGATTTAGCCAATCTGAAAAAAACTTCCCCAAGTCCGTAAAGCTTATTCCACGGAACGGTGAACCATCGGCTAGTCTGCTACCCCGTTAAGGTATGTCGCCCCCACAAAAGTTCAGCCCTGAGCGCGAGGCGGAAAAACTCAAATGAAGAATTTTATTTCATAGATTTCTATGGTTACAGGGTTGAATATAATTACCATTTGACACTTAAAAAATTGATAATTAATATTCTGGGACCCATGTATGTTCACATAAATTCATGAATACATGGATAAACTTTAATCTTTTAAACTACTTCATTATCTTTCCTATTCCTTCTATGTGTCATCTGGAGACTCCCGATATTTTCTTTTCAGCCATGAAAATTTTTTGGCTCCACCCGCAGGAAGCATAACCTACGGGCCTGTTTCGGGAATTAGTCATGATCTCCACTTTACATTAGATTCATTATATAAGAGAAACATATCTCCAACCTAATGTAATGTTTCTTAGGAATGGTTTACCTCCATCTTTAGGTCTCACTTATCCTTATACTTACATAAGTGTCTATTTTATTTGTTTCTTTTTTGTACGAAAGTTAATTAAAAACGTACTGACATATCTTCGGATAAATATCTTTTTTGAAAATCTTCAAGTTGCGAAAATAGATAATAATCTTTGTTTGACTCACGCCAAATACAACAAAAGATTTTTAAAAATATAAAATCAGAAAATAATCGAAATCAAGAATTATGTCAGAAAAGCAAATCCTTGGAGAAAATCTCTCCGACCAAAGTCTTTCAATTGAAAAAAGATCTGATACTCAAATTCCAAGTGATGATGAATTAATATCTCTTACACCAAAAGAACAAGTTGAAGCACTTGCCGAAGAGTTAGGAATAAATCATCGTCGTTTAATGTGGAAAATTGATTTATGTGTTGTTCCACCATTTTGTTTGCTTTATTTCCTTTCATTTTTAGATAGAGTGAACATTTCAAATGCTAATGTTTATGGTCTTTCTAAAGAATTAAACCTTGTTGGTAATCAATATAACATTGCATTAACTTTATTTTTCGTTCCATACGTTTTCTTTGAAGTATTTTCTAATTATGCATTGAAAATTGTTGCTCCCCATGTATGGTTATCTGGTTGTATATTAGCATTTGGAGCCATTAGTATTGGTATGGGATTTGTTAAAAATTTCGGTGGACTCGCTGCTTGTCGTTTCCTTTTAGGGGTTTTTGAAAGTGGTTCATTCCCAGCCCTTTTCTATATCTTGGCCAATTTTTATGAAAAAACTGAAGCTCAGAGAAGATTCTCTGGTTTCTTTTCTGTTACATGTTTAGCAGGGGCTGCTGGAGGTGCAATTGCTTATAGAATCCATGATTTGAATGGTAGACATGGTTTATCATCTTGGAGATGGATATTCATTATTGACGGAATTGTTACTTGTATTGGTTCAATTGTACTTTTTTTCACTATTGCTGATTTCCCTGAACAAGCAAGATTTTTAAATGCTAATGAAAGAAAATTTTTAAAGCAAAAATTACAAATTCTTTCAGGAACAAATTCAGGATTTGAAACTAAAAACACTTTCAAAGATGTCTTACAGTGTTTTAAAGATTATTTGATCTGGTTACCTGCTTTAGCTTACTTTGGATTGATTATTCCTTCTTATGGTTATGCTTATTTTGCTGCAACAATCATTGCTCAAATGGGTTATACTGCAGTTGAAGCTCAAAGACATTCTATTTATCCTTGGTTAGCAGCCTTTGTTTTTGGTAACGTTATTTCATTTATTTCTGATAAGACTAAAATTAGACTTCCATTTGCATTATTTGCTAGTTGTGTTGCTCTTGCTGGCTTATCGATGGTTTTAGGATCTCATGAAACCAATATAAGATATGGTGGATGTTTCTTGGCCGCTTCTGGTTTATATACTGCTATGCCATTACTTGTTTGTTGGTCTTCATTAAATTTTGGAGGACATTTAAGAAAATCGGTCGGAACGGCATGGCAAATTGGTTTTGGTAATATTGGTGGTATCATTGCCACTTTCATTTTCTTAGCTGCTGATGCTCCATATTATAGACCAGGTTTAATCGTTTGTTTAACTTTTGTCTGTTTTGCAATGGTAATGATGGTAGCATACTTTTTCTCAGTGAAAAGACTTAATTCAGTTAAGAAGACTGAAACTTATCAAGAAGAATTTGCAACCTTGTCAGAAAGAGAAGTTATTCTTGCAGGAGACAAAAATCCAAGTTTCAAATATTTGTATTAACGACAATTTTAATGATTATTAGGAAATAATGACCAATATATATGCATATATATATGAATTAATTTTAGACAAGAGAAATAAATAAATACCTTTCACTTTTGAAAAGGAACTGCGGCCGCAGTAGCGTTCATGGTTTTATGTCAGCGCTGGAAGTAATGAAGATTAAATTGATAAGAAGCATTCTCTTTTAGGAAATAGAGAGGCTTGATTTTCTCTTCGATGATCGAGACGTTCTTTACTTAAAAGAACGAGGGAACGAGGGTCCATCCCCCTTTCCAAATCACTCTTCACCTCATGAACAGTGTACATTTTGCAACTAAATGTATCTAGTAACCTACAAACATGTAGCCCCAATATAGGTTACAGCAGAACATAATCGTAAACTTTTAAATGAATAATGATGAGCCTACGTACAAGATCTTGTTCCTCTCATCTAATACGAAAAAACAAATCAATTCTTGCTGTTCACAATCCATATCCATGCGCCTCAAAGTACTCTCTTACTTCTCTTAAGCCATCTTTGATAGAAGTTCTAACAATCGGAGATTAGCGAGCCTCGTAGTCCAGTCCAATTCTCAAAAAAAAGAGTCCTGTATGCACCCCAGCCATAAGTGGTTTCCTTATTCTAAAATTGATCATCTGTAAAAAAATGCCTTGGCTATGTCGGTGCGATATTCCATAGTTCAAGCTACGGCTAGGCATTTTCCTTTATATATTGGAGTGAATCAGAATATCCAATTGAATTGGTTGATTTCTGTCTTTCTATTTTAATTTCTTTATCATGTCTAAATACGATCCTCCAACTGGTGCTCCACCTTCTTGGTCTGCAAACACCCACGATCAAGGGTATGTTCCTCAAGCTCAACCAACTTATGATCAACATGATCAACTGAGGGGGTATGGTGGTCAACAGGGATACTCACAACAAGGACATCCTCCTCAACAAGGTTACCCTCCTCAACAAGGTTATCCTCCGCAACAAGGCTATCCTCCGCAACAAGGCTATCCTCCGCAACAGGGGTATTATCAACAACAACAGCCCATGTATGTTCAACAACAACAACGTTCTAATAATGATGGATGCTTGATGGCTTGTCTTGCTGCATTATGTGTTTGTTGTACACTTGATATGCTTTTCTGAATTCCATGATATGATGGTCCGAACAGCGAACTAAGTTTATCAAATTCATCCTATCGACCTCTGTCCATCCGAAATTTGGGACCCTATCGATCTCGGACTATCGACCAGAGACATTGCGTCGTGGTGGTTTTCGGTTCCTAACGAATCATTTTCAGTTGCATATCAATAGTGCACTCCAGCAGACCATCAAACCCCCTTTTTCTCAACTTCTTTTCTTTTTGTTTTACCAATGATTCTCTAAAATCAAGTCATAATGACTTTGTCGCTCGGTTGATCCCAGACAAAAGTTTGTCGCCTATTTCATAGAATGTTTCTCCATCTTTATAATCAATGGGATTGCATTATATACTCAAGGTTACATGAATAAGTTTGTAGGCTTATTGTTTTCAAATGTATTTTTAAATTAATATAAAAAGGTCATAAACTGTAGAGATTAATCAAAAGTTTTCGTTTTTTCTAATTTTTTTTTTCTTTCTTCTTTTGTTTCGTTAGTCACCATTTCCTAGTTGTTGGTCCGACTATATATCTGTATCGTGTAGTGTATATCGCTTCAAATTACCAGTTCAACCCCATGCCCAAATCCAATCTAACTCAAAGTCTGCACTATTGTTACCAAATCTTCTCAACAGCGGCAAGAGTTCTTGATCTTTTTCATCTTCACCGAAAAATTCTACTTTTTCACCAGTTTCGGAAAACTGATTGCTGAAATAATTCATGAAATAATCATGAAGAACAGGTGTAGGAATATTGTTTGGTAAGTCATGTATTGTAATGTAAGAAGAAGTTGATTCCATCTTTCTATTCCTTGCAACGTAGCCCGCCACGTAGAAGAGAATATCAAGATCTTGGAAATTGTATCCTCCTAAATCATTTAATCCTGTAAAAGAAGACCTACGACGACGACCAAATCCAGCTCCAGCAGCTCCACCAGCAGAATTTATCCCTCCAGACTCAAATACAGTACTGAAAAAATCGGTCTTAAGCTCCCCCATTCCTACAATGAATAACTTTGACCTCATTATAGGTGCCCAGATTATATAATAAGTCTTTTGTTGTAAATCGTTGGTAAGAATAGCTCCTTCTAAATCACTAAACTTAATTTTGGCTTGTGAAGTCTTTTCAAACTCAAGTAGTTTAGTATTTGATGCATCGTAAAAATTTGAAAAATACTGATAAGAAGGTTTCAATGAAAACCTTGGAGTTGTTGAATGAATAACTGACGATCTCCTTCTTTTCTGAGTTGCTGTTGTTGTTGTTGGTGTTGTGGGTGAAGACTCTTTATTGGAATCAGGTCCAGTCTTTTTCCCATTGTCAGTTTCACTGATCGAACTTAAAGAAAAGTCATTACTGGTATCATGGACTTTACTCATATTCAAAATTTCATTTAGACTTGTTAGAGAAGATTGAGATCTTTGAGATCCATTAAGTTCTGAATGACTTATATTTTTATTCAATTCAGAAACAATTTCAAGTTCTTTAGATTGAAATATAAATTCAATCAATCCTTGGTCTTGAGGATTACTGCCATGAAGGAAACGCAATTTTTTACCAAAATTTGCTGGATGTGTCCCTTCTGAAGGATTGAGAAGAGTATGAAGAATATCTTTACCTTGTGGAGGAAGTGTCGAAGGGATCTTATAAAACTCTAAAGGATAAGCTTTGAAACCAAACCTTTCATAAAATCTCCCAACTGATGAAAAAAGGTACCAAAAATATTTCTTACTCAAATAATAACTTGCCAATTGATAATCGATTCTTCCATCAGTAGTGACCATTTTCTTAAAATTATCAATTTTTGAATCATCGCTTTTCTTTATATGATCATCGATAATTTCCGATTCTACTACTTGAATTGCCCTTTTCATTAAAGATTCTGCTAATCCTTGACGTCTATAATTGGCAGCAGTATAAACAAACGAAACGTGAAGGGCAGTAACTGAATCAACTCCAATTGTCGATGGATCTGGGGTAGCCAGAGATGTGAGTACCGATCTATCTGCCTCTTTATAGTAACCTTTCCCTTGTTTCACAAGAACAATACAAACAATTTCTTCAGATTTTTTATCTTTAAGGTAAAAACCTTTGGGTTTATATGTTTTCAATTCCGATACCAATACCCGACTTTTATTGTCTGCAAATTCATCAATCGATAATTCTTTAGCCCATTCAGTTCCACAGACTTTAAATAGGTTGTGGATCTCATCGAGATCTTCGGTAACATGAAAGGTAGTCATGATTTAGACCTATAGAGATTTATTTTCGGATAAAATCAAGAATATTGACAATTGACTAAGAGAAAAGATGTTTAGGAAGTAAGTTGGTGAACCATTTGAAGGAGCAATTTGAGATAAATGGTGGGGAAAGTTGGACTGAGAAACGGTTACAAATGAACTGCACATACGCGTCACCTGATAGACAGTGCGCAGGAGAATGGGGGTTTTGACAATTGAGAATTGGAATTTTCTTTGGTCGCCGATAAGATCAAATGAGCCAGAGACTGAATTCAAGATTGAAGGTAAAAGTTAGTAACTGAGGGTATTCAACTGGCAATTGATGACCAAGAATTAAAAAAAAGGAATTTTCTTGAAAGGAGGTGAAGTTGAGAAGAATGAAAAGACTAAAATGAAAAAAAGTGTCATCAAGGCAGGACTTGAGTTGGAGTGGATTAATATGAGGGAACTGTACAGGGAGAGGGAGAGCGCTAGAGAGCGAACCAGACTGCACCGGAGAGAACCAGGGAGAACCAGGGAGAACCAGAGTGCACCAGAGTGCACCAGAGTGCCCCAGAGTGCCCCAGAGTGAACCAGAGTGAACAGCATAGAGACAGAACTCAATTCCAACAAACTTATGGCAAATAGGCGCTCCGATACTCAAAGTTGTCAACTATCGTACATATATAGGTATCCTTGCCCCCTCTCATCTCATATATCAGTTATCCCCCGATATCCTCATGATTCAATTCATGGCCAATTCTCGAAATTCCCAAATCTCAAATTTTTCAGAATCTCAATTCCTCAAAATCTCAAATTCTTCAATTTTCTTGCAACATTACCCTAAGCAAAACTATGGGGTAAACTACTACAATTTTTCAAACTAATTTAAATTGATAGGGTCAGAAACTGAAAAAGAACATGACAAAATCAAATTATTTTTAACCAGTTACCCCAAATTTTTTCGATCACTACCTCTCACCAAAATTATATATTACTCTCATTCCTTTTTGATAGCCCCATATTAACATCACCCCACAAAATCCCATTCAACTCTCAATTTAAGCCCTTAGTCGTTGAAGTCCACTGGAAGCTAACAAATAATTTTCAATTCATGGCCCTCCCCCTATGCAGTTGTTAACCTCCAGGCCAGAAAACCAACCCAAACAACCCCGGAACCGATTTCCGCCGGTCCGACTGATAAGCCCAGCAAATCAAACTCTCCGGAAATCGTCCGAGTCAAAACCTCCAGTCCGGTCCTGTACCGACAGTGTCCCTTTCTCATTTTCCAAATATTCTCTGCCCCCAGAGTTCACCTGCAGATCCCATTCCCTTCCGCTGGAACGAGCAATCCGGGGTATTATAAAAGGCCATGCCCCAGAATTTTGAACAATTTTAAATTGCGATTTCTCTTACTTCAACTATTGAGTGAATTTTCTTGTTCTTTATTAATTTGAACCAGAAACTTTTAATCCAATATTATCATCATAAATTTTCATACCTGAGTCAGAAAAATGTCTACTCCATTTCCTCAAGTTGCTGATAAGATTAAGGGTGTGCAAATTCTTGCCCCAATTCCAAGCAATGCTAAGCATATCTTTAGTGCTGAAGCTCTTGGATTTGTAGCCACTTTACAACGTGCCTTTGGTGGTCAAAGAAAGCTTCTTCTTGCTAACAGAAAGGAACAACAAAAGCTTAGAGATCAAGGTTTCTTACCAGATTTCCTTCCTGAAACCAAATACATTAGAGACGATCCAACTTGGACTGGTCCTCCACTTGCTACAGGTTTACAAGATAGAAGAGTTGAAATCACTGGACCAACTGATCGTAAGATGGTTATTAATGCTTTGAACTCTCAAGTTGCCACTTATATGGCAGATTTTGAAGATTCTTTAGCTCCAGCATGGGCCAATTTAGTTGATGGTCAAGTCAATTTATATGATGGTGTTAGAAGAAATCTTGAATTTGAAACTAATGGTAAGAAGTATAAATTGAATCTTGATCCAAAGAGACATATTCCAACTCTTATCGTTAGACCAAGAGGATGGCATTTAGAAGAAAAGCATGTCTTAGTTGATGGTGAACCAATTTCTGGTGGTATCTTTGATTTCGGTATTTATTTCTTTAATAGTGCCAAAGAATCTATTGCTCAAGGTTTTGGTCCATACTTTTATTTACCAAAGATGGAACATCACTTAGAAGCTAAATTATGGAATGATATTTTCAACTTCTCTCAAGATTATATTGGATTACCAAGAGGTACTATTAGAGGTTCAGTTCTTATTGAAACTTTACCAGCTGCTTTCCAAATGGATGAAATCATTTATCAATTAAGACAACATATTGGTGGTCTTAACTGTGGTAGATGGGATTATATCTTTTCTTATATTAAATCTTTAAGAAACCATCCTGATTTTGTTTTACCAGACAGATCTCAAATTACCATGGCTTCTCCATTCATGGCTTCATATGTGAAATTATTAGTTCACACTTGTCATAAAAGACAAGTTCATGCTTTAGGAGGAATGGCTGCTCAAATTCCAATTAAAGAAGATAAGGAACGTAATAGACTTGCCTTAGAAAATGTTGCAAAGGATAAGTTAAGAGAAGTTTTAGCCGGATGTGATTCATGTTGGGTTGCTCATCCAGCTTTAGTTCCAGTTGTTTTGAAAGTTTTCAATGAACACATGAAAGGTCCAAATCAAATTAATGTTCCACCAAGAGCTCCTTATAAGGAAATCACTCAACGTGACTTATTAAGTCCATATGTTGCAAATGCTAAGATTACTGAACAAGGTATTAGAGCCAATATTATCATTGGTTTATCTTATATTGAAGCTTGGTTAAGAAATGTTGGATGTGTCCCAATTAACTTTTTAATGGAAGATGCTGCAACTGCTGAAGTTTCAAGATCTCAACTTTATCAATGGGTTACTCATGGTGCTAAGACTGATCAAGGTCAAGTTATTAATAAGCAATATGTTTCCAAATTATTATCTGAAGAAGCTGCTAAATTGCAAGCATCTGCTAAACCAGGTAACAAGTTTAAGCAAGCTATTAAATACTTTAGACCTGAAGGTTTAGGAGAAAAGTATTCTGATTTCGTCACCACTTTACTTTATGATGATATCACTACCATTGGTAGACCAATTACTGCTGATAAATTGTAAGTACGGAATTTTATTTATTCAGTGAATTCTATGGAAATATTCAATCAAGGAAGAAAGAGAAAGAGAAGTTGTAGAAGTGGAGGCATTGTAGTTTAAGATATTTTTAATTCTGATTTTCTGTTGTAGTAGTTAGTGAGAGACTGCACGATGAGAGGAGAGTGTGTTTAGAAGAGTGTGCATAGAAGAAAGTAGACGATAAGCAGAGAGTGAAAAGAATAAAACCGAAGAAGTGTCGGAGGTTAAAACCATGAATACAGAAGAAGTATCAAAGAGAGTTAATGGATGAATAGATAAGAATCATCAAAGAGAACAAAGAAGAAGTGTCAAATATAGTGAAGAAGAACAAGGAGTATTGAAACTGTTCGGCTTGAGTTTTTCAATGATTTATACTTTGCACCGCTTCGAATTAATGGCTGCGAAAACATTTCACAATCAAAATATTATAAATTTGTATCTTTATCGGTATTTATCAATCAAAGCACTATATTTATTTAAAACTAAAGACTAAATAATACCTGAATAGTTGAGCTTATGATAATATAATCCGTTATAAAATCATTGGATGCCATTATTTGATATCACATACGCTGGATAGGATGTTAGGACATTGTTACCAATTGTTGCAACCTGGTGCCTGAGCTGTCTCAAGTTGGCAATCCAGATCAATAGTTTTTCAGTATAAATATGATCCATGGAGCAAGCTAGTCTACAATTCATGAATTACTGGAGAGTAGTCGTCCAGCACAACTGCTATTTATCTATGTACTTCTAAAACATTCACAACCATCCATTGTGTCTCATATACTAATGACGGTTCGTATAGACAATTCTATGGTTTGCGCTTCGCTACAGGAGACATCTTGCACGTCTTGCACACTAATTCAGATTATCATTTATTTGATCCTTGTAATACGGGCAACCACTATCAGAGAGTTCCTGTGAATATCTATTTAATCAACGGATAGTTTCTGAAAGTGATGCAGAAAGCGAAATTTTCCTTTCTATGATGACTACGGCAAGAGTCCAGTTGATTTGGGCTGAAAGGCTTTAGCCTTGGTGTTCCTCCACGCCCGAACCTGCGCCATACCTTGCGCTACATGTAGAAAATAGACGGGAGACCTTATGAAAGGACCGGGGCCAAAAAAACATATATACATATAAAGGTTTCAATATATCTGATACAATAAGAGATTCAAAAAGAGCTACTTAGTCTAAACACACTCTACACATGGTCTGGATATATATTCCTCCTAGTCCGCTTCAAGTCCTTGGATCAAACCTGAAACCGCCAAGTATCTCGCCGTATCTTTGTGTAATCGCAACCACGTAATTTATCAGCAAACCAAAGATTAATCAAACGAAACTGTTTACTTTCCAACCCAACGCCATACAGAGTTGATACAGAGTTGACTTATTCCTATAAAATCACATTATGCTTAATAGAAAACTTCGAGCGGTTGTATTTGCAGTATTTGTCACATTCATATTGGCAGTTTTGTTCATTTCCCGTACTTCGCTGAGTTCATTTCAAGACTACGAGCTGGCATTAATCAACAATTTGGTTGATTCTACAAATGATGAAAAGCTAGATGCAGCTATAAATAATGAAATTTCCAAACTTGGACAAGCTAGTTTGAATAATGAAGATCCAGAATCTTTGAAAACTAATCTAGACGCAAATCCAAAGAAGGGTAACCAACCACCAAAAGGTCAACCATTAACTGAAGGAAAACAAGAACTTGAATTTGATCCAGTAAAAGAATTACTTCAGATAAGATCTTTGAGTCCAATTGTGATATTTTCCAAGACTTTTTGTCCATATTCGAAGAAATTGAAGAACTTACTTAAAGAAAATTATCAAATTACTCCTGAACCAACAATAGTTGAATTAGATAAACATAAGAATGGAGCACAATTACAAGCTTACTTGGCCAAAGTTAGTAGTAGAAAGACAGTACCAAACATGATTGTTGGATCGAGTATGAAAAGTAGAGGAGGTTGTGATGATTTAGTTCAATTGCACGAAGAAGGTACATTACTTGATTTATTGAAGGAATGGGGAGGAAAAGAATTAGCAGTGAAAAAGATTGAAACTCCTTCAAATTTTTGAAAGAATGAACTGAAGATTTTATTTTTGAATGTTAGTTATCATTTAATTGAAGGTCAAGCCTTTGCAAGTTTAAGTAGACGTATAAGAATCTAGAGACGTTGAGCTAGAGATGTTGAGCTAGAGATGTTGAGCTAGAGATGAAAGGTTCATTTTGGAAGGTCCATCTTGTATCATGAAACGTCTTGAAACGTTCATTGTACTATATTCAGTATTCACCTTCTCGAATATTGATCTCTGGCAAGTTCACCTGTTGGGATGTCATCTCTGGAAGTTTCACCTCTTGATAGGTTCGTACCCAAATCACTTTTCCCTTTGAATATTGATAATTCTAAGCATCTCTTTATGCCTTTCCAACAAACTACTAAAACTACAATAACATATTTCTTAACTAATGTAACATTAAACCCTAGTACTATATTAAATACATGTTTTATAGAGCTATTTAAAACTTAGTGAATTGCTTAGCCTTGGATTTGGAAACAGCAATCTTTAAGACGTTGAATCTAACAGTTTTAGAAATTGGTCTACATTGACCAACAATAACAACATCACCTTCAGTAACACGGAAAGCTGGAGAGACGTGAGCAGATAAGTTCTTGTGTCTCTTTTCATATCTGTTATATTTTGGAACGTAATGTAAGTATTCTCTTCTAATAACGATAGTTCTGTGCATCTTGGTAGAGACAACAGTTCCGGTTAAAATCTTACCTCTGATTGAGACATCACCAGCGAATGGACATTTTTTGTCAATGTAAGTACCTTCAATAGCGGCTTTTGGGGTTTTGAAACCTAAACCAACATCCTTATACCATCTCTTGGTTCTTCTGTTAGCCTTAGCCTTTGGGTTGGTGAAGATGTGAGGTTGCTAGTTTATGTTAGTATTTAAGAAATCTTAGTAAAGAAAGTATTTTCTTTTTTAGAGCACTTGCTAATTAACAAAAGTAATGTCATGAGATTGGATCAATTTTTCAATCATGTTCTTGAGATTTTCTTCAAAGTTTCTTGAAAATTTCATAAATCATATTCCATTGGCAGGGGAGTTCATGATAACATATCCCTGTTGCAATTTATATAAGATATCCAATGATCTTCCAGTACTCTTTGAACCACATATTCTATATCATGATACTCTACATAGTACACTCCACCAATATATTCAATCTTAATCTTATAGTTTATCATTTGCAATATTTCACTTCGATTATGTCTATTCTGATATTCCTACATCTCCTTTAACTCATGACATCCATACTCGTGATACTTTTGTTCAGTTTCAAATACTCTATCTATTGCTATACGAACCTTTTGGAAAGCTCTTTCAGATTGAACGGTTAATTCAGTAGCCATCTTGTCTTTAGTTTCGTTGGTAAGTGAAAAGAACTTGAAACTCTGAAAAATTTTCTATATGGAGTATTAAAATTCGCCAATGCGCTCTGTGAGAGTAAGTTCAAAGCCGGGAGTGCATATTGCCCCAAATTCCCTTGCAGACGAAATCAGCACCAAAAAATAGGGTCGTGCGATCGATCATTACCATTTTAGCAGTCACAATGTCTTAACCCTTGAGTGCAAGAAGGTTGCACGTGATAATATCAATCCATCTCTTGCAATGGGTAATTGCACTTGCTTCTAGATCAGGAAGTCAACAAATGCGGGATCCATTCTCAGGTTAGAGTAATCGATTAGGAAACCACTCTCCCAATTTGTGTTGCAGATTGCATTTAGATTGTAGATCTCAAAAGCAAATGACATAAACAACATCTATTCAACACTCAGCAAAGTGATCTATCTATACACCGGTTTGGAAATACGTATTTATATACGTATCTATATATCTATCCATTTATATAGGTATTCGCGCCCTCTACAGTTCAGTTTCATAAATGAGTACCAATAATCCAAGATACAATCTACCTATACATCGAAGAACCTCGCAGCATTCAGTCGAAAATGATTCTTTTCTGTCTATACCCAACATTACTACCAGAACCATATCTTCATCTTCTGGTTCAATGATGAGTACACCCAGCAATAACATACGACGTATACAGGAACAAAGACATAGGCTATTACATCAACAACAACAACAGCAGCAGCCACAACATCTGCAATCAATTCAGAACCTGCTGCAACCGCAAGTTCATCCTTCATCACAACAAGTACATTTTGCCAATCGATCCAAACGTGATCCTAGAAGTCGATTTTCAAATCAAAAGACCACAAACTCCAATGTTAAAAGTAAATTACTCAATTTACTGCAATCTTCAAAGAGATATTCAAGTGCAGAGTATCTGGAGATATTGGCAGCTGCTAACATTAGTCAGACTATGGAAAGATTTAGCATCAATAAAGCAAATGAACAGGCAGAATATGATTTTTCGGTATTCGCTAAACATAAATTCAATCCAGATGATTCAATATTAGGGGAACAGTATAGATTCCAATTTGAAGAGTTGAATGACGAAAAGAGCAACCTTAAACCTCCAGTGAAAGAATCTCAGATAAAGGCTTGGGAGTCTGCCGAGAAAGTTGCAAAGAACTTAATCTTTAATGATTCAAGTGATGCAAGCTCAGATGATGAGAAGGCAACCAACGATCTAAACAGTTTTAGCCCAAAGAGAAAGTTACATACTAGATCCATTATTAGAGGAATCCCTGGCTACACCGAAGACGAAGTGGGGATAATAACATCTCGATACGAAGAAAGAAAAAGAATTCCTGTTCCCATTGATTCAAAATTGAATAAGAATACTTATGAATCTAATGAACAAGAAGAACAGAAATTATTATGGGAATATCGTCAGAAACATCAAGTTTCACAAGAAAGAGTGTTTGCACAATATCAATCGATAATGGACAAAAGAAAGATTCAAATAGCTCAAAAGAAAGAACTATTAAGAAGAATTTTTGGCAATAGCAATAATTTAAATCACAATTTCATCACCAATAATACCTCGTATTCAATTCAAGATAATTCACCAAATTTTCAATTAACTTTTCAAGAAGATAAAGAAGAAATTACTCAATTATTAGAAGAACATGAAGCATATAAAAAATCATTGGATGAAACTCAAAAACTCTTAAAATCATTGAAGAACCATTTCTTAAATATTGCTTCTAGAAAGAAGAATAGTAAACTTAAGAATCATGGTTTAGGAATTGGGGAAGCGATAACAAATGAAAATCTTGAAGATTTTGATAATGAAAAATTCAAGGCATTCGTTGCTCGTAGTTTAGATAAAATCTATGCTAAAGTTATTGCAGAAAGGTTACATGATGTTAAATTAGAGGATGCAGGGCTAGTTGAATCGCTTCGAGAGAACGACATAGTTATAGAAGAAGAAGAAGAAGAAGAAGCAGCAGAAGCAGAAGAAAATATAAATAATAAAGTTGATAACGATGCTATAGAAGAAGACCAAGAGGGCCATGAAATTAAAAATAACCAAACTTCACTTGACAGAAACAGTTTACGTATGGGAAAGAAAAATCTTAATTTGAAAAAAATCAAAGGTATCAGGATAGATCTTGATGAATCTCAAGATAAAATGAAGGACGATGATGTACTCGAAGATGATAACGAAGAACTCCAAAGTTTTGCATTAGCACTTTTAAGAAAATGCGTCAAAGATGAAGCAGATATTCCTTCAACTACAGATATTGATTCAATTTAAAGTACCTCTGATCCCATAACTAGACTTCATGATTTAATTTTCAAGATCATCTACATGATGAAGAAGAATCTCACAAACGAAATTTGAGATTGAAAAATTTGCCCTTTGCAATATGATTTAGGAACAAAAGTGCAACGCATAAGACCATGAGAAATGATATATCGAAACGCTGATCAGAATGAATTAACATTGATTGATAATCTTGACTTGGGTGACCAAATTAGGTGACTCCAAATTGATTGATTACGCAATGTATGTGTTTAAGATCCACATCTAGGCACACCTCATAGAAACAGCCTTGAGTAGTGCACGCACCAGATTACGATTATAAATCATTGGAGAAAGCAAATGAGGTTTAAATAGAGCCAGTATCCCAGAAATCCGAAACTGATCGGCAAGATATGTTTGGTAAAGCCAAGATTAATCTTGTTAAGCAACCAATTCATAGATTACAAGTGATCTATAGACAGTTAAATACTTCAACAAACATGGCTCCAACAATTCCAACTAAACATTATGATTACCTTGTCATAGGTGGAGGCTCAGGAGGAGTTGCATCTGCCCGTCGTGCAGCTTCGTATGGAGCTAAAGTTTTATTGATAGAAGCTAAATTTGAAAAATTAGGTGGTACTTGTGTCAATGTTGGATGTGTTCCAAAAAAAGTCATGTGGCATGTTGCTGAATTGGCAAATGAAAAACGTCATTTGAAATCATATGGTCTCGCAAAGACTCAAGAAGAAACCAAATTTGGAGATTTTGATTGGTCAGGTTTCAAAGTAAAGAGAGATGCTTATGTTAAGAGATTAAATGGCATATACGCAAGAAACTTGACAAACGAAGGGGTAGATTATTTATATGGTTTTGCCAAATTTTCTAATTCAGACGCTGACGTTGAAGTTGTATTGAGTGGGGATCAAAAATTGACATTCTTAGATGAAGATAAAACATTTAAAAAAGATGACAAGTTTTTATTCACCGCAGACAAAATCTTGATTGCTACTGGAGGATATGCTATCATCCCTCCTAAAGTGGAAGGTTCTGAACTTGGTATCACTTCTGATGGCTTTTTTGAACTTGAGCAACAACCAGAATCTGTGGCTGTTGTTGGAGCAGGATACATTGGTGTTGAATTTTCAGGAGTTTTTCATAGTTTAGGAACTAAAACCTCTTTAGTTATAAGAGGAGACACTGTATTAAGAGCTTTTGATGAATCAATCCAAGAGACAATTACTAACCATTATGTTGACAGGCTCGGAATAAATGTCGTAAAGCAATCTGGTAGTGTTACCAAGCTTGAGTTAGAAAATGGCAAAAAGAAAGTTCATTTGGGTAATGGAGAAGTATTAGAAGTAGATGAAGTGATTTGGACTATTGGTAGAAAATCATTAATTGATATTGGTTTAGATAAAGTTGGCGTTAAACTTAATGATCATCAACAAATTATTGCAGATGAATATCAACAAACCAGTAATCCTAAGATTTACTCATTAGGTGATGTTGTTGGTAAAGTTGAATTAACTCCAGTTGCAATTGCAGCAGGTAGAAAGTTATCAAATAGATTATTCTCCAAGAAGAAAGAATTTGAATCCGATAAATTAGATTATAACAATATTCCATCAGTTATTTTCTCTCATCCAGAAGCTGGTTCCATTGGTTTGACAACCAAACAAGCAAAAGAAAAGTATGGAGAAGAAAATATCAAGATTTATCAAAGTAAATTCACTTCAATGTATTATGGATTGGTGGATGAAGATTCATTAAAGTCTCCAACTGTTTATAAGATAATTGTTGCTGGAGAAGATGAAAAAGTTGTTGGTCTTCATCTTACTGGAGATCAAAGTGGAGAAATTTTACAAGGGTTTGGTGTTGCCATTAAAATGGGAGCCACCAAGAAAGATTTTGATAATTGTGTAGCAATTCATCCTACATCAGCAGAAGAGATAGTAACCATGAGATAGATATTTGGTTCATTTTTATATTTTTGTATAGCGCTAGATAATTTTTTTTGGAACACATTATTTAAATGATTACCATTTTTTTTTGTAAGTCTTTACTAGAATTAAGTGTGGGTGGATGAAATATGGAAAATGGATTGATTTGAAATTTCTGAAAAACTATGCAAAGTAGGGCAATTAGCTATTGATAACATATGGTACAGTGAACAGAGACCCAAATAGAATACAGGAATTAAGTTATTGCCCATTAAACAACTTAAGCTGATATCTATGAATTATGTTCGTAATCTAAGTTGAGAAATTCATCTTTTGAATGCCTTTCAATGCTTGACTCTCTTTGGTGGTGGACCTCTAACTGGAGGCTTTGGTTTATCACCAGGTTTCATAAAGAACATAGGCGCATTCTTTAATATATCAGGCACCATAACAAATCTGATCATCAGTCCTCTTATAAACACCTGATTCATATAACTAGTTTGTCCTGTTCTACCCTTTGTTATGGTTACATCATAAAGGGATAAATTCATATTATCTTCACTATCAAGAAGCTTCCCACGATATGTATCACCACTGGCTAGTTCTAACGATACAACATGACCTTGGGCTTCATTAAGAAGCTTCACTGGTATACTTGAGGACATTTGTTGTAAATTGTAGCAGCGACGTGGTTATATATACATATATATATACATGAAGTTATTCGAGTCCGAATCTTTAACTGTCTCCAGTTCTTCATTTCATTTAGTCTTTGGTGAGCCTCTTCTCTGAGTTTAACCATGGCGATATGGTCAAGGCACGACAAAACTTGTGGTATTTGCAACTTCATTGCCATTACGTAATAAATTTAACACTCCATTATTGCAGTTATCTTGTATAATATACAAGAAACACAAGTTTAAATCATAATACTGATGGTTGGAGAGCAGAGGAAACGACAAAGAGTACCCGTATCTTGTTCAGTTTGTAAAAGAAGGAAAGTTAAATGTGATAAGGTCAAGCCAGTATGTGGCGGATGTGTGAGAAATGGTGTTCCTCAACTTTGTGAGTACCTTGAACCACATTGGTATGGAGAAAAGCAAGATAAGAAGGCTCCTACGAGTCCGGTAGTCAAGAACTCAGAGGAAACAAACAATACATTGACCAGATTACGTGGAGAAATCGATCATTTGAAGAGAAAGTTGGCGTTATCTAAACAAGTTTCAGATAATGGTGGTCTGCAACTCCAACCGGATCATGAAGATCATTCTGATAAAGGAAATAATAATAACTCCAAGTCGCTAGACTTCACGATTCTTCGGAAACTTTCCAACAATAAAAAGCAAATCATTGAAATTGCTGATGATACAATGTTGACATTGATTCGAAAGCGGAACCAAGAATATATTGATGTGTATTCGTGGATAAATATTGTAAGAGTTGATCCTCAATTGGCTGGACTTTGGTATAAAGTTACAAATCTTCAGAAATTATACAAACTCCATAAACTAAATTCATTGAAGAATCTAAATGAATCTCATCCAGAAATTATGCCCAAGGATTGTCTAACTTCTTCCAAATGTCCGGTTAATCAATGCGATTTGAATTTATTCTCACTGATGGCACCGATTCCAATATCAAATACAAGTGTAGACCCTAATACGACTGCAGATCAATTGGAGTCTAATTTACATACTTATAACCGAACCAATGCTGAATTAGGATTGGATTATATTGAGTATTCAAAGAAGGGAATAACTTACGTTAAGAAAATTCAAAATCTATGGAATGCTACCTTGGAGTCACTGAGAGAAGAAAAAATGAACTACAACCAAATAAAATTCTTACTCGACACATACTTCAGTGGGTCACTAAATATACTATCTAAGGAAATCACCTTTTTTTACAAAGACAGGATACTCTCGATTTTATGTAAAATTGAAGGGAATGAAGCAGGTCTAGCCAATGAAATGGTTGTAAGCGGCACATATACAGAAGACACTAGTTTCTGCAAATTGATCCTGAAGGGTTTTTATTTATGTATGATGGCGTTAGCCATAGATGAGACATTAACTAAATTGAGACAACAATTAATTCTAAACAATAATAATGAGATGATGGTGACTTTTCAATCTTTGTTTCCTTCAGAACTATCACTTTTACAACTTGGACCAAAAGAAAATAGAATAAAATTTCAAACTCAAGAATTTATTACGTCTGGGCTCACGCTAGAAGCTGAAAATAACTCGAAAATATTCAACTTCACCAAAAAAATCCCTTTCATTGCTATTTGTATATTGTTATTGAATAATGATATCTATAACGTTGATAAATTTTCGTCGCTGACGAAGATTCTGTCGTTATTTACAAGAGTGTTCCCACTTTTCTTGAAAACTTTACAAGATCCAGATGTGGTTCCTATTTGGGTCGATCCAGAATGCATTATTGTATCCGAAAGTAGTCCAAAGAGAGATCTACAAGTTAAAACCCATATATGTACACTTTGGCAAGAAACTATAAGAATTATAAATCTAGTCACCTTCAATATAGTCCCTTTAATTCAAATATCTCAATCATTTAGTGGTGACTTGATCCTGTTCATGAATCAAATCGATGAATCGGAAAAAAAGCAGCATCATATACGATTTATCGATAAGCACAAAAGCTCCCAAGTCAACAATATTTCCTTTGGAAAGTATTATTTAGTTTCAAGAATAACTTACTTGTTAACCCAAGCAGTGAATGGCACTTTGATTGATGTTCGCCTGTTGAGAAATGTTTTAAATGAATGCAGTGTTTGGGTTTTATCGGATGATGAAATTCATTATGAAAACATTCGTGGCATCGAGGAACAATGTACGATTCTATATATGAGATTATTTTTGGCGTACCTTATAATGCTTCAGGAAGATAATAAAAGAGAACCAATAATCAAACTGAATTCGAACAAAGAACTTGATGCCACAGACTCCAAAGATGTGGCCCACCATGAAAAATCGATGTTTGTCTCTCTCATATCGAAGTATTGTTCGATTATGTTATTCATTAAAAGATCTTGCAATGAATTGATTAGACTGGAGCATCCTAGTTATGTCTTATCAATATTAGTTGAACTTATGAAAAGATTAATCCTGTTAGTATCGGGATTACTTCTAAGATTAGAGGACACGAAATTATCAAAGGAATCACTATCCATCATTGCTGAAGTTATTGACGTAAAATTTGCTGAAGGAAAAAATTTTACGAGTGTTAGTGCCAAATTAATGATTATTACATCCAACACTATCTCTCTATTAAAAGGATATTCAACCAGCCAGGATGATAGTGTTAATATATTATCCAAAGCATGGAATTTTTACCAGGTATTTGTGAAGCAGATCTATAATACTAACTTTGAAAGCTATGCAAAAGTACACGAAAATGTACCCGTTTTCAATATCCCTTTCAAGGGAAAGTGCCCTGCTAGAAATTACCAAGATACTAGATTAAAACTTGAAAATTTGAAGGATAATAAGGGGAAATGTCCTGTTGACCATTCTAGCTTATCAGTACCAGGGACAGATATTGATCAAGTTGCAATGCCTGGTAAATGTCCAATTGATTACAAGTCTTTAGGTAAGGACCAACAACTTGGGAAATGTCCTATTGATCATACATCCAAAGAGAAAAAATGTCCATTTGATCATGATACTATCTTAAATAATGGGAGAATCAATGCTAAAGAGAGTAATATTCGAAACATTCAAGATTCTGATACCATTAAAAGTTCAAGTGGACCTAATACAAGAATGAATTCACCATCACCTTTCTTACCAAATGTTAATACCAATTTATTACCAAATCAGCCACTGAATATCAAATCCAATCTTAATTATGAAGATAACAATGGAAATGATGGTAAGAATGGTTACTTCAACGTCAATTTCAATAATAATAATGTTAATAGTATCCAGTTTTCTGAACTTTCAGATGATTTGTTCTCGAAAAACCGTCAAGACCTATTACCTGGACTCTTTGAAGATTTTGATTTTGAATTTGGATTAGATTTTAACCTGCAACTACAAGAAATCCACGTGGAACCATCTATTCAAAAGTATTTTCAATGAATTATTATTATTTCTGTGATCTTCATGTAATCAGGATGAACTATCACTGCTCCACTTGGCGCTGTTCATTGTTGTTCCGCATGGTTTTGAAGATCAAAAGCTGCAGCAACTGTGCGATTTTTTTTTTAATTTTTCGCATCCAATCGATCGCAAAATCCACGTGTAAATCTATCTGTTTTTTTTCAGTTGTTATCATTCATTCCAATATTCATTCAATTCTGTGCTGATATGTTCTGTAGTAAAGTCTAGTATTTGCTCATATATATATATATCTTGTTCTAAGGGCAGCAGTATGATTAAAGCAGTATCAAGACATGCTCACATTAATCCGTGGATATCGAAGTCTTCACTTTCAAAGACATTATACAAATCTAACACCAGTCAAATAAATGCTTTTCAGTTCTCCACACGAAGGTTCTATGGTAACAAAATTCAAGTAGATCCCAAAAATAAAAAATTTACTAGATTTCAAATAGGTATAGGTGTTGGTTTGGTCGGATCATTATTCTTTTATTTCTCAAACGATATCATTTCTCAAAATGCTAGACATGTTTACTTCACTGGAGAAAGAGTTGGAGTTGTAGTACTTGCAACCATTAGATGTTTTAAACTTTATAAAGATACATTAGCTAAAGAATTTGATAATCCCAAAGAAAGATCAAAAGAATTTGCAGAAACTCATCAACGAGCAGCAGATATAACCCTTCGAGCACTTGAAAAAAATGGTGGTATCTATATTAAGTTGGGTCAACATATATCAGCGCTCACATATTTATTACCACCTGAGTGGACAAATACAATGATTCCATTACAAGATAATTGTCCTAGATCATCAATGGAAGAGATTGAAAATTTATTTAAAAATGATTTGGGTGTATCTATAAACGATGTGTTTATAGAATTCGATCCAAATCCTGTAGGAGTAGCTTCATTAGCTCAAGTTCATACTGCTAGATTGAGAGAAACTGGGGAAAAAGTAGCGGTTAAAATTCAACATCCTTCTTTACAAGAATTTGTACCACTTGATATATATATGACTCAATTAGTTTTCGGGTTAATGCATAAATTATTTCCCGAATATTCTTTAACTTGGTTAGGAGAAGAATTGCAAAGTTCAATTTATGTTGAATTAGATTTCAAGAATGAAGCAGAGAATGCCGAAAGAAGTATTCAATATTTTAAAAATTTTCAAAAGGTCACTGCCTTAAGAATTCCAAACGTTGTTTCCGCAAATAGAAGAATTTTAGTTATGGAATATATAGGAGGAGCAAGACTTGATGATTTGGAATATTTAAAGACCCATAATATCGACCCAGCAGAAGTTTCATCGTGTCTTTCACATATTTTCAATAATATGATATTTACTCCTGGTGTTGGACTTCACTGTGATCCTCATGGAGGAAATTTAGCGATTAGATCGGATGAAAGACATGGGAATCCTCATAATTTTGAGATTATCCTCTATGATCATGGATTATATAGACAAATTCCACTCCAGATGAAGAGAGATTACTCTCACTTCTGGCTAGCAGTGCTTGATAAAAATGTTGAAGAAATGAAATATTATGTTGAAAGAATTGCGGGAGTTACTGGTGAACAAAAATTCAAAATATTTTTGGCAGCAATTACTGGAAGATCCCCTGAAGCTGCCTTATCCAAAGATATTACCAAAGGAAGAGCTGCGGATGAGATTGCAATTCTTCAACAAGAAATGTCCAACACTGGTGTACTAGAAGATTTAATGGAGATGTTGGGTCTGATGCCAAGAATGGTATTAATGATCCTTAAGACAAATGATTTGACAAGGAATCTTGATGAAAATCTTGAGAGCCCACTTGGAGCAGAGAGAACATTTTTGATAATGGCAAATTATTGTGCTAAAGTAGTTTATGATGAAAGGAAAGAAGAAATTTCAAGAGATTATAGTTATTGGTCTATCTCTTCTATGTTGAAGTCATGTGAGAATTGGATATCTTATCAAAAGAGACTTAGTTCTTTGTATGTATATGATTGCATTGTTTGGATACATAACATGAGGAAGAGGTTACTGTTTTAAAGTGACTAGTTTTTAAAGGAAAATACGGAAGAAAGCTGTTGTCAAAAAGAATTCCAGTTTATATATTATACCATCATTTATCAAAATTTCAATAAAATCTATGAAACGAACATCCCCCCAAAAAGAGCCAAAAATCAAAAAAAAAGTACACAAGGTGAAGGGTGAAGGGTGAAGTGTTAACCAATCCAATTATGCCCCTCTCTCCTTATTCATCTTAAATAAAAAAAGCCCATATGAATTGAATCTTGCCCTATATCATTTTCATTAATTATCATTTTGGATCTTATCCAATAAATTCTTTATTCTATAGCCCATGAGTGGTTGACCTGAAGCGGTCCTTTTAGCCATACCTTCTTTCTTAAGTTCTCTCTGTCTTGATTTTTGTACCATCGTTTCTCTTCTATCCTTAATGGCTTGTAATTTTTCTTTTCTTTGTTGTTCTTTACGATCCTTAGCCATCTTTGCTCGCTCTGTGAAGTCTATTGGTTTCTTCTTCTCTTGCTTTACATATTCTGAATCATTTCTATTTGAGTTTGGGTCTATCACAGCAGTTTCTGGTATCCCTTCTTTCTCGAGGATCTTAAAATAATTCTTTCTGAGTCTTGCCCTATGTGTTAATGACTTCTTAATTTCATCAGACTTATATTGTTTACGGTCACGATATACATTCTTCTTGAATGATTTACCTCTAATTCCAGACATGCTGTACTTTGTTTCAAAACTGTTGCAATCGAGGAGATCTCAAAAGGAGTCTTTGTATGTTTAATTATGTTTGTTTTTTGTCTTAAGGCTCAATCGAGCAATGAATATAATGCAAAAAAAAATAGCTATTTCTATAGGAAAAGCAATCAAAAGATGTATATGTCTTGTGGATTATGGATCATCTCTCAACTTACTGAGTTTAAAGACATCCCATCACGGATTACATAATCAACAGCTTTTGAAAAATAGCTGCAACCTTGAGCATCTGCAACAAAGAGGATGGAAACTGAAAAATTACCAACAGAGAATGAAAGCATGCATTAGACGATTTATATTAATATCATTAAATTTTCATTCCAGAAAAAACTCTTAACAATGGCTCGAAGTTGATTTTTTTGAATCGTCAATTTTTCATCCATCCGCTCTTAGTTAGCATCTTGTCTTCCTCTACAAGACTTTTCTCGCACCAAATATTTCTCTAGGTCATAGCTCCTGCACATAAACCGATTCTATTTATGTTTAATTTCCCCGAGCTTCTTACTTGGACGTGTTTGGTTTCAGAAGACAGATACTTTACCTATTCACTTCAATTCAAAAAAAAAAAAAATGGCACCAAAGCTGGGTCAACTGTATCAACCAGTTACTCAAGATGATCAAGATTTAGGTACACTTGAGGACTTTGAACTTGAATCACTAAATTCTTTGGACTATGAGACTCTGCATATAGAAGAACCCTCCGGTTCCATAGATCAGAACCAACCCATTGGAAATGAAACTAATAATATTGAAGGTGATAATTCACCCAAATCTAATATGAGAATGGCATTTATGAATATGGCAAATTCTATTCTAGGAGCAGGAATCATTGGACAACCATATGCTTTTAAAAATAGTGGATTGGTTGGAGGAATCATAGTAATGATAGTTTTAACTGGATTAATTGACTGGACATTACGACTAATAGTAATAAATGCAAACATGTCCAATACTCGTTCTTATCAAGACACTGTAAGACATTGTTATGGACATTATGGACGTATCCTACTTTTATTTTCCATTAGTTCATTTGCATATGGTGGGTGTATGGCATTTTGCGTGATTATTGGTGATACCATTCCTCATGTTCTAAAGGCATTCATTCCTCAATCAATAACTGAACTCCCGGCTATTGCATGGTTATTTTATAGAAATACTATAATTATAATATTCACCACCTGTATATCATATCCATTATCACTTAATCGTGATATTTCGAAGCTTGCCAAAGCTTCAGGTTTTGCATTAATTGGGATGTTGATTATAGTCGTTATAACTGCAATAAGAGGTCCATTCGTTGATAAATCACTCAAGTCTCCATTAACTGCTTCTGAATGGACTGTCAACTCAAGCATATTTCAAGGAATTTCCGTCATTTCGTTTGCGTTGGTTTGTCATCACAACACTATATTTATATATAACTCAATGGAAAGAGCTACCCTTTCCAAATTTGCTAGACTAACTCACATTGCCTGTGTCGTGTCAATGGTTTGTTGTCTCATAATGGGAGTCAATGGATTGTTAAACTTTGGCGGCAAAACGAAAGGGAATGTTCTTAATAACTTTAAAAGCGACGATAACTGGATTAATGTTGCAAGATTTTGTTTTGGTCTTAACATGTTGACAACTTTCCCCTTGGAGATATTTGTGGTTAGAGATGTGTTGAAAGATATATTTTTATCAGGGGATGGTGATTCAAACAGTACCGCACATCTTGAACTTTCTTCGAAGCAACATTTCATAATAACCACATTCTTGGTGTTTTCTACAATGGCAGTTTCCTTGTTCACTTGTAATTTAGGAATTATTTTAGAACTTATTGGATCAACGTCAGCTTCCTTAATGGCATACATAATCCCCCCATTATGTTACTTGAAACTCAAATATAATGAAATAGATTATAAGGCTGGATCTAAATCTGAGAGAATGAACTTTATTATATACACTGGTATTCCTACGGTGGGTTGTGCAATTTTTGGACTACTTGTGATGATTGTTAGTTCTTTTTTGAGTATTCGTAATAGCATCAATGACAAAACACCCACCCACTGTGTGATTGACTAAACAAATAAATCATTCCAAAATAACACCATTCATATGTATGTATAACAAATGTGTGAGACTTAAACGTCATCGTTGTATATTATGAGAGAAACTCTACATTTTCTCATTAATCCTCATCCTCATCATCAGTTAATGCTAGCCTTTGTCTTTTCCGTGAAACCAATTCTTCATTCCCTCCAGATTCCTCTTCGCTCTCACCTTCGACTTCAAGTGTTTCTTCGTCACTATCCATAATCGCCAATCTCTTTTTTCTTTTACTAAGAGCAAGTGCTTCATCCTCACCAATGTCCGGAGTCGTTGAACTCAGTGAATTAGCATTTGTTCGTGAAATCTCAGTACCAGACATATCAAGGTCGTCAATCCTTTCCTCTACAAACGATGTGCACTCAATAGCTAAAGACACTGAGTGAGTAGTTGCTCCATTGCTAGACTCTAATTTGGACCACGCTTCTTTGAATTGAAGCAATTGTTGAGGGTTTATGATTCCACCAGTTTCTTCGATCATTCGTCTCAAGCGGTCTTCTCTAGCAAAGAATTCATTTTCCTTTTCGTTATCGGATTCATCATCAGAATCGTAGACAAATTCACTTGATTTCACGGCAGAACTTTGTGTTTCATGGTCTGAGGTTACGTTGAAGTTCGGAGGACGTCCTTCTCTTCGAGATCTTGGAATTCTTTTCTTATTTTTTTCCGGCTGCTTACTCTTCTTTACTCTAGCTCTACCTCTAGTAAGTCCCAGCTCCAACTCTTCTAGTGCATCTAATTCGTTTCGATTGGTTCTAAAGCTGGACTCACTGGGCTTTGTTTCAAATGCAATTGATTCATCGTCTTCATCATAAGCCTTGGAGCCGTAGTTATAGTCTTCGTCCTCTTCATTACCCACAAGTTCTTTTGTTCTCAAGTAGTATGACGCATCATTTTCATCTTCAAATTCCACTGGCTGAGATGCAACCCACTTATTAATTAAATTAACGCTTTCGCTGAGATTATCAGCAGTTACTTCAGAGGAAAGAGGACAGTTCTCGTCCTGTAAATACGGCAATTCAAACCCAGTTAGCGACAACAAAACCCTAATATACGAGTTACTTATCAAGAGCTCTTTATACTCATCTTGAGCTTGTAAGTAAAGGTTGCTATCATTTGATAAAAGTAGTTTCTGAATTATTCTTTCCAACTCTGTCACAAACCACGATATGAAATCTGATTTGTCTTGTTGAATTAACGCAGTTACTATGATCTTAAATTTCTCATCCGAAGTAAACGTACTACGAATGAATTCAAGATCCTTCCCAAGACGTAGATTCCTTTTGTGATGTTTCTTTTCAGGCTTGACATATATTTCACCAGACCCAAGATATATCTTGTACTCTGGGTCTTCTATACGCGAGAACAACACTTCGATTGCTAGTGGAAATCTTTTGAATGCTTGCTTGAATTTCTTCATAAAGTAATATATGAATTCGTCCACATGTTCCCGAATTTTGGAATTTAAAGGTAAATCTGACCTTATCTTATGAATCAAGTTCATAAAATCTAACCGATACAAATTTGTTAAGTCCTTTCGAGAAACAAATAACCTATGGAAGAAAGATATACATCTTTTGAGTTCTGCATGAGTAAGATCTTCATATTGAGAAAGGTACTCAATATATGTACTGACAGTTGCCGGATGAAAAAATCGAAGCTCAGTATCCTTGAAGTCAAGCTTACGCTCCTTTGAAACAATTTTAGCATGGTTGTCTAATTCTTCATCATCAGAGCCCTCGATATATTCACGAAATTGAACTTCAGTATTATGATCTAATTCTTTCCCTTTCAGTTTATTTCCCTTTTTTGATTGTCTCCTCTTCGTTTTAACATAAAGTGCTATATCTTCACTTGCAAAACTTTGGAATGTCTTAAGAACAATGTGTACAACTGACACACACACATTCAAATAATCTGGTGAATGCTTGGCAGCAGTTTTAGGTATCTCAACTATCAAGTCAAGTAATGATTTTGTTTCAAATAATTTATGAATTATCCCCTCGGCAAGAACATTGTCAAAGCTCCCTGCCTCATCATCGTCATTGGCTTCTGAATTATTGGCTCCTCGCTTCGAAAACAACGCTTGAGATATCAATAGCATTTCTCTGAAACAAATCATTGCGACATGAAGTGAACTCCAGGCTCTAGCTTCAGCAGAAGTTCTGAGATAACTCAATAAAAGCACAAAGTTAGTTTCATTCAACCCTGCCCCCACAGATCCATAGTCTGTTCCATCAGTCTCATCATCAAGCAACGTCATATTTGATGATAATTCCCTTTTTTGTCGTTTATAGCTGAAAAACCAAGCTACAGTCAAGAAAAATGCTGCCTTATCGTATGTGTCGATGTAAGAAATATCGTTTGATGAGGTAAATAGCCAACTAACACACTCTATCAAATTATTAAAACAACCTCCAACAAGAAACTGTTCAATAAAATCATGCAAAATTATCATAGCAGAATTTGTGACAAAAGTTTCCTCTTTGCTGACGTAGTCATCAGAATCATATTTAAAAGTAGTACGAGAACGCCATTTTTTGGATCTATCCAATTTCGCCAACGTCATATTCATATTTTGTAACGCTTCCTGACCAGAAACAACATAGGCAGTATTATTGACACTCTCTTGTAATGATAAAAGAGTACCGAAACGACCATGTCTTGTAGAAACACTTAGGTTATGAAGTTGTTTCCTTTTCGATTCCTTGGTAAGTAAATGCTTAAGTTCGAGTCCTGCAGTTGATTGAAAAGACGGTACCACCGTAGTTGGAGCATTAGTAGCGGTTGCAGTAGAAGTTGGAACGGCAGGGGAATTGTTAGTGAAATCTTTCACCTTTTCGCTAGCTATTGGAGCAGCCAAATACGGATTTATAACACTTTCCGGCTTAACAGATCGAACTAATAAATAGATACATTCAAGACAGCAATTTCCAAACATTTGTCTATCAAATTCAGTTCCTACTGAGCTTGACATCGTTAGCAAGAAGAGAAGAATATTGTTCTTTTTGAAACAGGATAACACGCTGTTTATTGAAATATCATCATGAGTAACATTAGCAGGTAAGTTATCCAGTTGAACAAGACCTCTATTTGATTTCGTGGAGACTGTAACACTGGATGGTTGGATGTAAAGGATATTTCTTATGAAGAATAAAGCCATTCTTATAATTGCATTATCCCTTGGTTCTCTATCTATTCTAGGTTTGGTAATGATCGGTAAAACAAGCCTAACAACCGCCTTAAGAGTTAACCCATCATAATCTCCCAATATATGTTTCTTGTACAATAGCTGAGCTTTTTTCAAATTTGGATAAGCAATTCTTTGTTTTGGTGACAGTTCAGGAGTAATTTCTAATGGCCAAGTAAGTAACACTAGTAATTCAAGACATGAAAGCATAATTTTTTCCATAGTTCTGGTCTTATGCATTGGCTGCAATTTCTGAGGAGTTTTCAGTTGGTCATGTTGTTGTTTATCCCATTGGCAAATGATTACTATTAAATCATTAGATACAAGACCAGAATCTGCACAAGCAAGGGCAACATCATAACTTCTAGTTCGTTCATCTATAGCTTTTATCCATCGTTTTATATCTTTTAGACAAGCCAACGCGTCTTGTCCAAGTTTATATGGAGCAGGGACAATTGAAGATGTATAATCTGGACCACCTAAAGCAGAAACCAATACCGATATATGAGCTTTAAGTACCTTTTGAGTTCTATCTTCATTTGGTTTTAATATATTGGTTATATCAAGTATTCTATCGTGATAATCTTCTAGTTCTTTTTCTTCTTCTTCGTCATGGAGGATTTGATTTGGGTTGTCAACTATTGAAGGTTGTGCAACATGTTCCTCTTCATCAGAGACAATGAAGTTTTCAAGTTCACTATCTAATTCGCTTGAGTCTTCACTATGATACTCAGGTCCTATAGCAGACATTTCTGCAGCGAACTATATTTGGAGATAACTGAATATGAACTGATCAAAGTTAAAGATTGCCATCTTTTTTTTGGTATATTGAAGCGCGTATTAGAGTTCCAATTTTGTTTACCTTCAAATTAAAAAAAAAAAGTTCGCGCTCCCTGTAAAACTTTGCGATCAGGAGAGCGCCAAACATCTTTTTTTCTGAGCAACTTGTGAGAAACTCTGCGGGCACATCGATAGACTATTTTAGAAGCTAACCAACCATTAGAAGAAGGTCACACCAGAGTTAAAAGATACAATAATTTACCTCTCCCCCTCCACCATTCCTTCCCCCTCAGCAACCCGAATAGACTTCATTCTTGATATATGTACATTTTTTCATTTCTTTGGAGGTACAAGAATCCATTTATCGCTAAATAAACGTATTGTTTCTGCAATTGGAGTTACTTGTGGACCTGTACATATTTGAAAATGAAAATAAATAATAATCTCAGCATTGTCGAAATCACTAGAATGAGTGACTTGAGATGGGCCATCAAAATACGAAATACAAATCCCCCACAATTCCTTTCTCTAGTAGTTAAAGTGGGGGTAACAATAATCAACTACATCATGATTATCTTTTGTTCTTTATTCACATTTTTGTTCTCTTCTTTTCTTTTTTTTTTGGTCTTGGTTGCTAGTAGCTGGAAAAAATATAAAACCCTTAGATTTATGAATAATGAAGAATAGCAATAAATTTCATTGTGGTAATTGGAAAATTTCCCCTTCCCTCACTTCCAAAAGTTCTCTCATTTCTTCCCTTGGCTTCGCTTTTCGTAATCAAAGCGCCTTTACTTTCTTTTCTTAAAGCATCATGCAGATAATTACGACGCTAAATTTGCGGCGCAAAACTGAAAATAGCTTACCCCACAGTAAAATAATCTCCAGGACAGATCTGGGGGATGATCCCCTAAAAACAAAAAGTACCAGCCATAAGAATAACAATCCTAATTTTAATCAACCAACTTCAATTGCTTTAGTCTGAGAAGAGATTATCTCACCCAAAGCAAATAAAAACAAAGGAATAGAAAAGAAAGAGAAGAAGAAAAAAAAAAATTAATTTAATAGAACCTATATAATTGTCTAAATGACTATAGTTTTCTTAAGTTCCAAAATTTGTCACTCCAGTGACCTAAGAAATTTTTACTTAAGTAACACCGAAACTAATCTTCAGATTGTTCTTTATTAATTTCACGCTAGTCTTCGATTTAGCTAATTTTACGACAAGAGGTATTTCTAGAACTGCATAATAAAAATAATAATATCTAAGCAAAGTTGTTAGGCCAGTCATACAATTCGCAATTATCTGAACAATATTTTGCCACGTTACAAAAGCTGCCAACCCCATTCTCTTTTCTTGGAGGATCAACCATTTTAGTAGATTTGTTTGTCGGCCCAATCAAAAATTTTAAACCTTGGACCCTTCCCCCTTGGCTACTTTCTTGACTTTTAGTTTTTCTCAAATAATCAAAAAAATCGCACAAACTCTTCTCTCCGCACTGACACAGTTTGAAGACTTTTCGATCTTTTTATTTTTTATTCCCAAAATTGCAACATTCATTCAAGAGGTTGCACTGTTGAATAAAAGATTAATAAAACGTTCATTTATAAATTTCCATAAGCCATATTCTATTGGTACTATCGATAACAACCTATCCTTAAATTGGACGCAATTTGAACTGGTTGAAGAAATTTTGGCAGGAAAAAAATCTGACTTTGAAAAGAATATCTTGTTCATCCTAGCCCCTCACATTTGCTCGATTGCACGCTTTGACCAAATTTTGTTAGCAAAATTGAAGATTGATTAAGTTTAATCTTCAAATTGTTTCTCAATTTAATCTTTTTTTCTTCTCAGTCTCCATCTCATCCTAAACCAACAACTGAATTTTATGATGGAGAGCGCATTTAAGAAACGACATCGGATCCCTTCATCGTGCTCGGTTTGTCGAAAGAGAAAGTCTAAATGTGACAGGGTCAGACCAATCTGTGGTTCCTGTAAGAAGAAATCTATTGCTCATTTATGTTTCTATGAGACGGAAAAGGATGATGCTAATGAAATGGATGGTGCTGGTGGTATGACAGAGACTGAATATGGTGGGATTTATAAGGAACAGCCTCAGAATCAGCAACAGCAGCAGCAGCAGCAGCTTCATAATCATCAATTCCATCAACATCAACATCAACATCAACATCAACATCAACATCAACATGAACCGCAACACCAACATCTACAGCAACATCAACATCATCAGCAACAGGAGCAGCTACATAAACAGCAATATCAACATCATCAGCAACAGGAGCAGCTACATCAACAGCAACAACAGCAACTACAGCACCAACAACAACACTTACCGCGGCAAATGGCGTTCGATCCAAATCAAAACACTCAACTTCCCTTGAATCCTAATTCCACCCATAACCCTAATAATGGAGGTCCCGTACCGATGTTCCCTTACCCTTTCCCCCAAAATCAACCAGTGTATGTATATATTCCTCCAGGAACCACCATACCTGGACCTCCTCATCAACATTTGCCCAGTATCCCAAGCGATTCTTCAGGTTCAATTAATAAGCCCATTAGTTCCGAAATTGCCCCTAACATCCGTGATGAATCACATATTGCAAACCCAAGCTCAATTCAGCTACCAGATACTACAGATCAAAGAATGAAAAGAACAGCACCTCCACAGAAGCGTTATCAACATTCTCATTCTCAAGCTGAAGCTCAAATTATTCAACCAGGTAGTCATCCATACCCTCAAAACTTTGTAGGACCCCAAATACCTCAACAGTTGCCTTTACCATCTTATACAAGTCCTCCCATCCCAATGCTTCAACCTGTACCTCCTCGACGTCAAGTACATCAAAGTATGCCCCCTAATGTCGGCGCTCAGGCAAAGGATAAGGTCATTTCTGCCACTGTACCTCACGAAAACTCAGGGCAGAAAAGATTTAGAGATATATCTACCGCAACAATTCCTCCTCCAGTAGACGGCGAGCCAACAATTGATATAGATCCATTGAGTGACACTAGTTCACCACTGAGGGTAAATGAAGGACCCCCAAGCTCTACTACAAAATTGAAACCTTCAAGCTCTTTATGCTCGTCCATTCAAGAATCTTTTCCCGATACTGATACTGTATCTCCCATATTATCCACAGACGAAGAAGGAGAGTTAGTATCAATAGTAATAGGACCTAATTCGACTTTAAAAGTAAACCCACACGACAGAATGGAAGTATTTGCAAATGCAAGTTTTTCATTAGTGACTGATGGACCATTTTGGCAACAAAACGGTATGCTTTCATATATTGGGCTAACGAAAGGAGACCCTTTTATAAAAATTTTCCGACTTTACGCAATTAAACTTTTCAAATCTGGAGATTTGTCAAAATATTTAATGACTGAGTATTCCAAAAGCAAAAGAAAGCATCGTAGAGGGAAAGCTCCACTGGATGGAATTCCTAAACGTGCAAGAACAAATCTAAATACAGAAGTAAAACAAGAATTTAACGATGAGTCTGTATCTGGAACAAATGAAGAGGAGGAAGAAGATGATGACGAAGATGAAGATATTGAAGACAATCTTATAGTTTCTAAGATAAATTTGTCCAGAGAAGCAAAAGCTAAAAAGGACAGAGATGCTAGGATCAAAATAAACCTTCCGGAGTTTTTTCATGGAAGTAAGACTGTTAACAAGATCAATAAGACACAAGAGGAATTTTATCAAGATATTGTCACCAAATCAGCATTGCAAGTTCTTCCATCTAAAAGAAATGTTTTCATACTATTCTATCGATTTTTCAAATATGTTTATCCTTACATTCCAATTGTCGATGAAAGCGCATTTTGCGTTGTGTTGAATTCATTATTCCCTGAAAAGTTTCCAGTTTTCAAAACTGAGAAGTACTCTGTGATGAAGATATCGCATAATAACGATTTAAACAACGTGGCTATTCTATTACTTGTGATTAGATTGGGTTATATGTCCTTACTCCATAACGATGAAGTTCACAACAAGTACACTACCGATGAAGCACTAGCATTAGATGAAATGAAACAAATAAGTTCCGAGGAATACGGGAAAGTCATTTCATTGTGTATACCTGATGAACAAGCACTCCATAAGAGTACTTTCAATCTTGTGCAAGCTTTAACATTATTGTATTTCTATAAGCTGGTTGTTCCTGATGACTGTCATGGATTGAGTGCCTCTGATTCACAATTATTATTTGGTATCATTGTAAGACATGCATTATCAATTGGACTCAACCGTGACCCAAAACTGTATCTATCCCATATTATTCAGAAGAAAGAACCACTTAAATCTACCTGGAGGAAACTTTGGCATTATCTTGTTAGGACAGATGCCGTAACTGCTATTCATTGTGGGACTATATTAAATGTGCATAATCTCCTGATTGCGGATGTTGAACAACCGAAATATGAAAGTAAAACTGGTCAACTTGAAGATGTATTCTTGAACATCAATAAGATTTGTCACTCTTACAGAAGTATAGTTAAAAAGATTAGTAATGTCCAAAACAAACCAAAAGTTGTTAGTATTTTAGAAGAAACAAATGATCTTGAAAGATTGTTCCTTGATTTTTTTGGGAAAGATTTCTTCAAAGATTATATTTGTTCACCAGTTCCTGATGACGATGATACCGAGGGAAATAGAACATCATTATTAGTTCCAACGTGCAGTGAAGATCTTGTCAATGGAGTGGATCAACTAGCTTCCTTAACATCAACCATCAATAGTGCAAGTACTACGTCAACAAATTCCTCATTATTGACTAGTGGCATAGGAGGGAGAAGTAGGACATCATCCACTTCAACTTCTCACTCAGCATTACCTCTGTATGTGCAAGGAACACTTCATGAGCTCAGTTATATTAAAGTGATCAAATTTATAACATTCATTGAGTTAAGGACTAATCTTTCTTGTATGTATTATACGATTGCTGTTCACTACGAAAACAAATATAATGAATCTAAAACTCCATCCATGAGTGCAGGTATTGAATTGTTTAAGATTTATATCAAGAGTGTTGTTCAACTTGTGTATATAATGTCTTCTGTTCTTGATAATCTGGTTCGATTATTTGGAAAGAATTATGATTATATCTTAACTGCAGTGAATGAAAGATGTATGATCAAGACTCATGGTCTTCTTTCTTCCTTTTTCATTAGATTGCTTCAGCATATGAAAGTCATTACTCAAAAACGGGCTAACGCAATTACTGAAGAAGAAAGAGAAGCATTTGATGCCAGATTAGAAGTATTGTTCAAACTTTTCCATGGTATTCTTATTGAATCAGAATTGTTTGTTGGAAATTTCCGGAAGCTAAGTCGCAAATATATTAATTCATACAAAATTTACGTAATGGTTTACTTGGTTTTGAAACAATGTTTATCTAATCCAGATTTATTTTTTCAACATTCAATGAAAGATGAACGATTCAACCATAATGGAACAAATATGATTCAATTTTTTTCAGACGAAGAACTTGATCAATTATGTCTCATGTGTGAAGAGTTTAGAACCGCCAAAGAGGAACAAAATAAGATTTATAAAGAGAAGAGCATCAAAACTACCCCCAGAGCTACTGATGATTTATCTCAATCTTTTGAATTACCAAAGAATTCTCCATTGGATGACATGGGAACTGGATCTCCAATGGATAGGTTTAGAAAAGATTTATCAAACTCAACATCTACAAATACTGAACCTCCTAATGGAGAAGTATCGATGTACTCCGCATTTAATGATTTTCTTGGAGAAAATCCAATGTCTCAAAATGAAGATTTTATGAAAATATTAGGAATTTTCCAAGATTTTGATCAAGATACTCTTGGAGAATTTGGTTTCAATGAATAGTTAAGTAGAGGAAATGAAAAATTTTGTATTATTTTAAATTTAATGATTAAGTATAAGTAGTACTAAGTAATTTGGTTTTTCTTGCTATGCAGTACTTTTCATTCTTACGGGGTTAGCAAAGAAGGAATGTATATAGCGTGTCGGAGTTAATACGACTACCTCGGGGATTATACGCTTAATTTGTAGAAGCTAAAAAAAAAGAAAGTCATGATTCCAATCAAGCTAGTAGCTGCTAATTTAATCTTTTTGACCTAACCAGATCGAATCGAAACCTATCTTTTAAAATATAAGTCTAATATAAATAAAATAAGCAACCAGAGCAGTATATCCTGATCAGAACAAGTAAAGTTGTAAATTTCAACTGCTTCTTTTTCTTGTACTTGAAATTTTACTAGAAAGGTTCCTCCATTAAAGATTGCCATGAGAACAGAATCTACCAGAAAGAGGAACAGAGTGACCTTAGTGTGCAGCTACTGCAAAAAACGAAAAGTAAAGTGTGATAAGGGCAATCCTTGCTCATCTTGTATCAAGTACAACGTTCCTCATTTATGTAGTTATATTGATCAAGGCTGGTCTGGAACAGTAGACAATAATTCGGGTACTATCGGAGAGCTTCCAACATTTGTGATCAATCCTATACCACAGACCATCAACACTCAACCAAATATCGAACAACAGAAATCTTCTGCATATATAGCCTTTGTAGCTCAAGATAATGTTAACATTACGAAATCTTCATCTACCTCATATGAGGTAGAACCTAAAAGTACCGATGTACCACTTTCAACTGATGAAATACGAAAACCTCCCGGAGACAAAATGGAACCTACCATGAAAGTAGAACTTGAATTTTTAAAGAATAAATTGAAACAACTTGAAGCTTCCATAACAGTAGCAAATTTATCTCTGTCTGGTTCTCATACATCTAGCTTTCTGGGAAATTCTGGTTTAGGAAATTATTCTAATCCAAGTCCATATTGGCCACCAGGTTCTCCACAAACTCAACCTCAGACCCAAGCTCGGGTTCAGACTGCATTTCCAAAGAGTGGTCGATCAATGTCTAACGTTTCAGCTTCACCTCCAGTAATACCAGAAGGTTTTACCAATCGAAAAAATTCCGCTGGTATCCAGCTTCCTCCTTTAAATTGGAATAATCTGAATCCCTATGGAAGAACATCAGTAGAGCGAAATGGAATACCTATAAAGGATCCAAATAACCCATTATGGTGTGGAATATGTCCTTATGAGACTCCATACGAAACAATAAACTTTTATGAAGGGTACACATCAGTTAATATTCAAGATTCAACGAAAAGGACTTGTACTGGTCCCTTTTCTTGGTTGTCATTATTGAAAAAAGATCGTGGTATGACATATTTACGAAAAAAATCTTCAAATACAGGTAGGGAAGTCCACAGAAGGATATACTTTCCGTCTGAAGGTCGTACTGAATACGAAGTACCAAAATGGAATCAAGCAAATTCTTCATTGCTAGTAGATCTTAAAAATCATAATCAGCGTTCCAAAACATTATCTGATACTGAAACTTCAAATGATCCTGAATCAGAATTTAGGAAGCAAGCCCTCAATAGAGATGGATATGATGATATAAGACCGTATCATTCATCGAAACAGAAAAAAAGTGAAAAGAATGATAAAGATGATGAAGATAGCTTGGACGTTCAAAATATTCATCGAATGAATGAAAATACAATAACATTGGGGTTGACATTATATGAAGGAAGAATAGATCAAGAGTTAAAATTAATTGAAAAGATTCAAATGGTACTTCCACCTCAGAAAGTGGTGTGGACTTTAATTAACAGATTCTTTAAACATATTTACCCATTTCTACCCTTTATTGATGAAGTTGATTTCAAAAATCACATGTCTCGTATCTTAGGTCCAGAGGGATATCTGAAAAGAAAGATCAAAAAACTAGTTGTTGAAAGAAGACTTGATTTTGCTTATTTATGTATCCTATTGATCACCCTTAGAATTACTTATTTGTCTATTTTTTCAAACCGAAGTGGAGAAAACGAAAGTAAATTAATCTCAGAAAATTCATCAGAGAAGGCACAAGAAGTTAAATATCTTCTTTCTAATCCAATCAACATTGACATTATTGATATGGCTCAACTATGTTTGGATCAATTTCTGTTATTAAGGAGGTCAAACATTCCTATTCTTCAATGTGTTTTCTTAATGAGACTCTATCATAAATTTGCTCCAGAAGATGGAGATGGAGCAGATGGAGGTGATTCACAAATTTCTACTGGGATGTTAGTACAAATGTGTTATTCCTTGGGGATTAACAGGGAACCAGATAAATTTTCCGATGTTTGTAATGATGAAAAACAAAATAGTATTAGTAGAAAGGTATGGTTTCTTATCGTCACAATCGATATTATTCAATCTTTCACGTTTGGTAATCCACCAAATGTTGATCCAAACTTTCATGATACATTACTACCATTCTACCAAAAAGGAAATGAAAACATTAAAGATGTGGAGCTAGAGAAATATGTTGTAAGTGGGTTCTTATATTTTGATAGATTTTATTCGGTTATCAAAGATATTCTTGATTCCTGTTTATCTATCAAAAACAACGTCAAGTTAATGGAATTAACTGCTAACCTTTCGAAATTGGAAAACTTCGTCCTGGAATCATTTGGTAGATTTGAATATTATCTTACCCCTTTTGATGCTAAAGTTTATGTATATCCTTTCATTAAGTCTCAAAAATGTAAGAATTATTTACATTTAAGATATTTTGGTTTGAATTTACTAATGCACATCTACATGCATTATGAATCCAAAAATAATTTAGAATTGTCTTTCTTTTATTTAAGAAAGTTATTTGCAATTTCTGCAGGAGAGCTAATCCCAGGGTATTTGAATCTTATCCAAAACATGGATTCATTTATTGGAGAAGGTACCCTGTTGTTTCTTAATCCAACGGTAGAAGAAGCAATCCATACATCTGCTTTAATAAGCTTCATGTCAATTATCAGACTCAATGCAACAATTTTTTCCATGAAATATGGTCCTTCACATTCGATGTTAATGTCACAAGATGCTAATTACAGAAAGAAATTTAATAAGCTATGCAAATTATCAGCAAATTTGGAAAAATGTGGAGAGATTTGTATTGCAGCATTGTCTCAACTAAGTAATCGATACTATTATGCTTGGAGAATAGGAAAAGCTCACATATTTTTCCTTCGGATGTTCTATTCTGAAGCAATGTATGAACAATCCATGAAAGATGACCAATTGAAATTTCTTGATGTGTCTATTGCACAGTTAGATGAACTTATAGAAATAACAAACGTTCCTGTGAATGAATTCAAAAAATTCAAATTGAATGAAGATGCATCGAAAAACTTATCGAAGAAAATGAAAACAGATCCTGTGTATTCAAAATATGTTCCAGATTCAAGAACTACTTCCTTTGCTTGCAGTGTGGAAAAATGTAATTCCAAACCATTATTGGACAATATTTTGGATGATTTCAGTGATCCTGACGAAAATTATTCATGGCAGTCTGATTATGAAGATACATTTAATAGCCAATCGGTCGATAACTTGTGGTTTCAAATTGCATCCAAAAAGAATAAGAAGCGCAAAAACAACCCCCCTAATGAGAAAGATGATTATGTTAGCTCAAGAGGAGGAATTGATGGAGAGGGATTAGGTAACACTTCCACCAATGAGGCAACCATTACACTAGCCACAAGTACATCGACTAAAGGTCTGAGCTTTGGAGGACGACCATTTGATATGGGGAATCAAAATAGTGCTACATCATTTGGTACCCCCTTGCTTTTTGATGATCCGTTTTCTTATTTGAAAGATTTTGATTTGTATCCATTTGATTTGGTTGATAACTATCCTTCTCTCTGAAAAAAAAATTCAAAAATAGTACGTTCAAAGGCTGAAGCTTTCATTATAAAAGAAGTGTGTAGACAGTTGATTTCATAAATTTTGCACCCAACTCTCATTTCTGCCCTCTCATTAGAGAATTGAACCATTGTTACCCGGAGTGAAAAATTTGTTGTTACAGTGAGCGCGACTATAAAAGGGAAGTGGAATATCTTCTCAATAAATTTCATGAGACCACTTTCTTTTATTTGAGAGACAACTATCAGTTAGCTATCAGTTAGCCATGAGTTAAGTCCTTATGTTTTTCTCTTTTATACAAATGGTATGTTTGATATTCTAAGCATATTCACCTAAAATGATCTAGATGAAGACAAGATCGCTGTGCACCAGTCTGATGTACTCATAAATGAACGACTCAGTATACCCAAATTTCTGATACTTGACTTTTAGAGTGAAAAATTTTTCATTACAACAAATGAATACTAACATTAAAGTTCTTAATTGTTAATTGTGTATCAAAAAAATAATGAATGAATGAACGAATGAATGTCCCACAAACACAAAACGTGTAAGAATCGTCTGTAATATTGTAGTGGTAAATGTCAAAATTGTATTTATTCTCTATTCTACCCCATTAAGATCATTTTCAAATGGCATTGTTTGAAAATTGCAACTAAACATGAGAAACAAAAAAAAAACAAACTGAAAAACAAAATTCTTATTGAATTTTATTCCACATCTGGTGCACCTACAAAACACTTTATCCAAAAAGGTAGAAATTGATAAATTGTCTCAAATAGAAGGTACATAAAAAATTAATCAGTACTTACGTTCTGTGTTCTGTACTTGGTTAAAACGTTGACATCAACTTCTATCTATTAGGCTGTATTGGAAAATATTATTTTCGTGATGAACTCATCTGACAATCATGTGCCACTTGATCGTCTTCACGAAATTGTAGAACCCTTAAAGGAGATGCATATTTTATTTTTCATAACCAGTACACTAATTGCTGATTTACTGTTCATGTTTTAAGTATCGTGTTACATTTCAAATGTAAATCAACTCTCTACATTTCTAGAACAACTAATTTAAGTCAATTGAGTTGAGCCTTGAAACAATGACCAATTGGAGCTATCATTGATTACAAAACATTTTAGAAGCACATATCTGGTGTGCTTATTAACAAATTCATAACGTCCAAAGTCCTATTTTGTATCAATTAGGTTTCATTCCCCTTCATGCATTAAATTTAACCTAAATTGCTGGTAAATTACTAACTTGATTAAAATCTCTAATTGGTGTCAAATCAACGCGGTTCGCGGTTTTGGATTTGTTCGAAACGCGATTTAGTGATGAAGGTTCACGAAGGGCCCCACAATAGGGACAAATTATTGCATTTTTGCAGGTAAAATTTTATAATTATGCTACTTTAGGTAGCGACAGATAATATCGCTTACCGTTATTGTAACAGAACCCCTGTCACTCTCCTGCTTCAAGTCTTAATTTCACGCGTTGGTACATAGTAGAGGTCCTCCTGTAAAACAAGGCTATAATGTGAAAAATTCACGAGAATGAAACCCTAGTTAATCAAAAAAAATATCATCGGTCAACATAGATTATATATAGACATGTAGTCTCCTCTAGAGAATTCACCAGGTCCACCTATTTTTGTTTTGCGTTCACTATTTAGGTTCTGACTTGGTTTATCATTCCTTTTCTGTATTCATTCAAATTCGTCCCATTGCAATTGCTCAGTAGTTGAAAATAATTATAGTCCCCAGAAAGAAATATGTCTGCTACCGCCTCTTCTTCCGTTTCTTCCTCTTCTCTTTCCGTTAAGGCACTTAACATCTTGGTTCACTCACCAGTTTCTCAAGATATGGTTCATAAACTAGTGGTTTCAACTTTACAAGTATTACCATGTCAAGATTCAAAATATCCAACCCCACCATCGTCTCCAAATAATGAGAAGCCACTTCCTTCGCTTATGACTTTTCTTACTAGATTAGTAAGATACACCAACGTCTATACTGGTACCTTGTTAGCCACCCTTGTTTACTTGAATAGATTAAAGGATAAACTTCCAAAGAATTCTCAAGGTTTACCATGTACTAGACATAGAATTCTTCTCTCGTGCTTGATATTATCTTCCAAAAATCACAACGATTCATCACCAAAAAATATCCATTGGGCTCAATATACTGATGGATTATTTTCAGTTAAAGATATCAATTTGATGGAAAGACAATTGTTATATTTACTCGACTGGGATCTTCGTGTTTCGAACCAAGAAATGATCAATGTATTGGGAAAATTATTAGATCCAATTAAACAAGATTTGATAAAATCTCAAAAGATGAGAAGATACTTAAAACAACAACAATTGATGCAACAGCAACAGCAACAGCAACAGCAACAGCAACAAGAATATATCCAAAATCAAAACACTTCTTCAAGAAGAAAGTCTTCTTCCAGTCGTATTTCAAGATCTTCTTCCAATCTCAGTTTACATCGCAGACAAGATTCTAGTGCTTCAATTTCAACTGTTACTTCCAATGAGGTATCACCAAATGTGAAACAAATGGATTTATACACAAAGAAATCGTCTTCTCCTAATTATGTAGCATCTCAAAATCATTTGGTCAATACAGTTGACCCTAGAATTGAATTGACTGCATTAGAAGAAGAAAGGAAATTGAACTTGATGCTTGAACAATTATCAAAGGGTACCTCTTATGTGTATTGATTGCAAAAAAGACTTGCAACCACAACGCTTCTTATGACATAAAACAGCAAAACAAGAAAAAATCACGACAATTTTTTTCACAAACTTTCAGTTCTGGTAACGGTATTTTAATGGGAATTTTTAATTTACAACTTTTATAGATTTACAATAAACATGGTATAAGGAAACCTTTGATTGAGCTTTGTAGTTCCTACTCTCTTGCACAGGAATTACTAACCAAAAAAAAAAATTGAGGATCTTTCATAGAAGAAAACTATTTGGACATGCCATATATCGGACGAAATCTCTTTAAAACTTACATACAACTATAATCAACTAATATCAACCATGATCAACTAGGTACAAATATGTTAACGAAACAATTTATGGAACTTATGGTTTCAATCTTCCTGCACTTTGACTGCAATCCTGATCCTACTTGGGTGCCATGCAGGAACAAATTTAGTCATTTCCATATTTGAGGTAGAGATCGAAACGATAATAGACTCATTAGTTCCATAGTATCCGTTGAGGAGATCCCTTAAACTTTTAAATTTGATTGATAAAGCACTATTGAAACATGTATAGTGGGCGACTACTCAGGGGTAGGCAAGTTCTAAATCACATCCTGTTGCGAAATCGAAATGGGCAACCCCTTTGGATGAACACAACTATTCGTTGGAAACTGAGTGGTAAAAATGACAGTAATGATGATGATGATACAACCACTAAAGATAAAAACTCCACTGATGTGAAAACCAAGGATATGAAAAAGGACAAAACAGATATGCAGCAGCTGACTAATATTGAACATGAACAATTACCAGACCACAATTTCCATCGACAAGTTCATCTTACCCCAGAACTCTTATCTTCAACAGCAACTGGAAAGGCTTCTAGTTCCCAAGTTCCGACCAATAATTTATCATCACCAATATTGCCAGAAGTTCAAGAAGTTTTAGAAAAAGTGAATGCCATGTCAGCAAAAGAGTTGCAATTACAGAAGTTTCTTGATGGAGATAGACCATTTATGTCTGTCGATGCTGACGGATTTTTACTTCGTAAGAATTTAATAAGAGACTTACCATCAACTATTGAATTAATACCTTTCCCATCCAAACCTCGTATAACCAATATTAAAGAAAATGAAAAATCTGACTTGGAAGGTTCCAACAGATTCAATCCTGACAACGTAGACCCACCCAAATCTCCAAAATTTAAGATGGAAACGGTGGATGATCTCAATCTAATTTATGCTCAATTAGATAAGCTTGATTCCGACGAAGTGGTGCACAACAAGTATTTTGAGAAATATGGAGTGCCTCAAGATCTTTCTAATGAAATCACTCAGGGATTTAATGGTATTGATGAAAAGTTTCGCCTTCTAAGAAGGTTTGAAATGAATCTGTTACAATTATCTCCAGACAGTTTCCGATTAGAGCCAAATTTATTTAACATGCCATACAATGTTGCTGGATTTGATGTATCTATATCAGGAATGCCACTTAGACTTGGAAACCAAAGAGAAAAGGATAAAATTCTCCCACAGGAGCTTGTAAGGGATCTAAGAATGTATGAAACGTCAGTGCCAATCTATAAACGAGATTTAGATTTTGATACCGATAGAGATCGTGAAAGAGAACCCGAAAGTGTTACAATTCACCCTGAAATTGATACCAATGAATTGGTTAATAAAGTTCAACTCACAGAGAAGTGTATCGAAGTGAAAGATCTTTCGAAATATAACCCATTTCCAATGAGAACTACAAAGCATATTAGTGTTACTGAAAACACAATCACTTCAATTAAAAGAAGTTTATCAAGAGAGATTGAAAGAGAATACAATGGATTATTGATGTCTCCAAATTTACCATTTAAGACAAATCTGTTCCATTTATACGAAAAGAAGAAACCAAAGATTATATATTTATGGAATAACACAGGTGCCACAGAAATATCACTTCCAATTCAAATTCAAGAATTAAGTGCCTTTCCTTTAAACATATATCATATTAAGACAAGAAAGGAAAGAAGGTTTTTAAGGATGCACCTTTTCAAGTTATTCATGATCAATTTGGAAGAATTTATTGATATTCTTATAAGAATTAAATATAAAACAGAAAGTAAAAAGAATACATTCCTAAAGAATTTATCTGGTCGTATTTATAACGTTATTGATAATCAATTAATTGACTGTGTTGTTGATGCATGTTCAATTCCTGAACATAGATTGAGAAGAGATGTTGGAGCATTAATGTATACACCATTTAAAGATGGAACCTTTAAGAGAATCATCTGGACCAGAAATGGATGGAACGCTTTTAAGCAATTTAGAAAGGGTAAAATACCATCGATTCAATTGAAAAAGAAGTCATTGGAAAAGATTGTTATGTGATAATATTGATGTGAAAATTTATTGTTAACAGTAAACATTTTCTTTCTAATCGTAGCTCTTCTTGGTATAAATAAAGGAGCATTTCATTCATCGTCACTATCGATGGTAAATTTTGCAAAATCATCATTTTCATCATTTACTTGGAAATTATCGAGTTCAACACTATTTCCAACTTCTAAATCTTCAGTAGAAGTAGGAATACTCATATAGGCAACCCTAGAATTGAATTTCGATTTAATCACTTGAATAATTTTATTTCTACCAGTTCTTCCCAATAATAACAAAACAATGAATCCTAATAACAACAAGAAAACAGTAAATCCATACCATCTATGAGGCTGAATACTCCACTTCAGTTCATCATCATCTGTGACATAACCATTTTCATAATCGTAGTGTGGGCTGTTAAATTTATCAAAATTATTATCGAAAAATGGTCTAGGAGATACACCTTTTTGTTCAGATCCAAAGTGGAAATCATTGATGGACGTGGTATGATAAAAACCTGCTCTTTTCAATAAATCTTCTGAATTTGGTTCCACTCCTTTAGCATTTATTGAGTAATTATTATAAGCTTGAGTGAACTCATCGTTGGAATATAGCAATGCCCTTCCTAAGGTCCAAGAAAATGAAGCACCATCAAGCTGTTCCATTAATTGAAGAGATTGAAATTTATCATCAGGTACATTTAAATTTTCATCAATACCAAATCTTGGGAACCCAAGACCCAAATGTAAGAAATTAAGAATCCAGGAAGATTTGAAACAAAGTTCCGAAAGCTCTTCATCACTGATTTGATCCTTCTTCTTTGAATTTCCAGCATTCAATGATTTAAGTTCACTTAATGATCTCGAGCATACCTTTGATGTTTCATTATATATGGCACCATAGTCATAAATATTCATTTCATCATCATTTGGTATTTTATCATTACCCCCATCATCACTATAATGATTATCGTTCAGATCAGAGTATGTCAACAAGCTCTTAATAGAATCCCAATACCCACTAACTCCAATGAAATAATTGACATCAAAGTCAAATGCTGGAACTAAGTCATTTAGAAGACAGGAACCAACTCCTTCTCCAAACTGTTTACAGTTGGAAGGGTGACCAACCGATTTATAAGTATTGTTCAGAATGACGGGGAAGATGGAGTTCAAGCAACTCTGGAAATCACTTTCTCCCGCAAAATCTACATGATAGTCATTTGAAGTGCTGGTACTAATGTAGCCTTTGGGTAAACATGGATCAGGTACAGGGCCTGTAATATATGTATCTTGAATATTATTCTTTTGCTTGAAATCTTCAATTAAATACGATGAGTATTTATTATGAGCTTGATACATACCAAACCCTAAGAAAGAGTTTGAGTAAGTATGGAAGTTAATCAGGGTGGGAACTCCTTGTGCTTCTGTGGGGAGAGCATGTAAATTAATGTCATACAAGTTGCCCTTATGTTCCTCAAATTCAGTCGAGTTAGGTTGAAAGACAATTTGGGTAGAGGCTCCTCCCATGTCTAGTAATCCGTAGGTGGTATGGTTTTTGCCATGATCGTGCTCCTCTGGATGGTCAAATGACCCCATCATATAATTCAAAGATAACCATCCGTATAGACCTTCTATGTCTCCGTCAATCACATTCACATGAGATGCACAATCGGGTAAATAGAAGTCTGAACTGGTTTGAACATATTCACAGATATTATCAAGAATTTGCTGTTGCTCATTGGGAGGTAATAGCCTCATACCTGCGGTTGCATGAAGAAAAAAGGGAGTACGATGATGTTGTACCTTTGGTACAATTGAACTTGCAAGTTTAAGCAAGTATTTAATATGGTGATTTCCTACTTTCTGGGGACTGTCTTCAAAACTTGAAATACCAGGTTTGATTTTCTTGTGCCAGAGCTTACCAGAAAAAATTTTAGGGAGTGATTGTGAAGAAATAGGATTTGATTTAGTTTTGGAGCTATTTTCATAGCCATCAGATTCCTTATCGTTGTTATTTTGATTAGCATTTAATTTCTTCTTGTCGTTATCATCATCATCGTCATCATCATCGTCACTGGTATCTTGACTCTCTTTATGGTCATTGTTGCCTTCTTCTTCAGTGTCGTCATCGTCACGAATGACGTCAAATCTCTTTACCAAGTTAAGATCCTTTCCAGTATATCCATCAAACTTCTTATAATCCATCCCATGATTGAATATATATGAAGGATTGAGCCAATTATAGACATAAACACGCGAGCCCTTCGAACCTGAGTCGACTATCACGATGTAGTCATATGGTATACCATCTTCCGACGTAACAGGACCATACATAGCCTCTCTTTTGACACCTGCCATGTTAATTTCTATAGATTTAGTCTAATCTAGTCTTTTATAACTGTAGAAATCTCGACGACAAAAATTATCATTGTTGAAGATCAGTTGAAGAGCCCTAAGGCTTAGTCGCACCGCGATAAAGCAACATCGGCCGCAACAGAGAACGCTAAGAGGAACTGACCATGAAGTTACACTCAGTATTGTTTCGTTACATCCCAATGGATATTCGAAACATTGAATGATAATGCCATATGGGCTACAAGTCCAAAAAACACTTCATTTCAAAAAAAAAAAATAAAAAGTTATCATTTGAATGTTATTCAAGTTCATTTATATAAATATATCTTGTGTAGAGAAAGTAAATCTGAGAGAAATGAAAAATGCTATAAATAATAATCAAAGTCAAAACAAACCATTACCACCAAACCAAATAGGAAAAAAAAAAAGAAGAGACGATATTCTTGAGAGTTGAAAGTAAATTGTTAGAGCCAACATGTTAAAAGCAAAAGGAAAAAAAAAAAGTAAATTCAATCAACTTGAAATTTCAGGACATACTCCAACAGCTATCTCATTCTAAACAATCACACATTTATCTTCCCCTTTAACAGTTGGATTGTTCACCGACTCGATTTCATCTATTAAATATTCGAAAGTTTTGGTAATATTGACATTATCTCTAACCGAAGTTTCTAAGAACGCACAACCAAATCGTTGAGCCAATGCCCTACCTTCAGATTCTTCAACTTGTCGTTGATAATTTAAATCACTTTTATTTCCCACTAGGACCATTGAAATTTTATCGGTACCAATAGAATTCAATATTTTATCCCTAATAACTTCAATAAGTTCAAAAGATTGTCTAGAAGTAACTGAATATACAAGTAAATATCCATGAATGCCTATCAAATGCTTTTGATTCATTATAGAGAATTCATCTTGTCCGGCGGTATCTAGAATCTCTACCTCATATTCTTGATTTTTATAATTTATTGTTTTAGAAAATTGGTTTTCGATGGTTGGATAGTAAGATTCAACGAAATGATCTTCAACAAACCGTACAGTCATTGAAGATTTACCAACAGATCTTGAACCAACCACGGCTATCTTACGAGCTTTCACCATACTGAAAAATGTAAAATCGGGGCGTTTAAATAACGACAATAATATCAGTAATCCGAACTTTAATTATGTGACTAACGTGGTAACTTTTGTTATTGAATAGAGTTCCAGTAATAGCAATGTGGACAATATTCAAAAGATTTTGCTGTTAGAAAATCTACCCTCTGAATGATTTGATTAACTCTCAGTGCAAGGGTATCCACAATATATATATGCTTATATATGTTTATATATGGATCTATATTCACGCCTCTCAAATTATACTAACACTAGATGATGCAAAACAAATTTTGTTTATCTTTTGCAATCAATAAATACTCAACTATAAGCTAAGAAGGTTCCTAAACCTTTAAACCTAACTACACAAAATTTTCTCAAACTTGAACGGACCGAGTTAAAAGATAATACGTAGCTCTAAAGACGATTATTTTGGGGACTTGTAGTTCAACAGATAAATAAAAATATATCTAGATCGATAAGGTGATAGACAAGAACCGATTTATGAACGATATAAACCAAGATTGGAGTTTCAGATGAAGAATAAACTTCTTATCTGTTCAGAAAAAAAAAGGAAAGCTTAACTGTCAAAAGAGACCATCGTAGTGTACTGCGTAGAAAACCGCTGCCACATTCCATTTGATTTTCTTAAAGTAGCGAATTACGTACAAGAGCACTGAGGAATATTTTATTTTCAGAGATTTGTATGTAAAATCGGGTGGAGGAGCGGGAGAGAGTCATGGGATAATGGGCTGAGCGATATGGAATGAGCTTTTCTTCTTGAGCTTTTCTGGTTGAGCATTTGTAGTTGAGCATTTGTTGTTGAAAATTTATCGATGAGCATTTCCAGTTCATAGTGAAATGTAGAAGCAGAAAAGTATCTGATGGTTATGTAAAACTGTAACTCTTTGAACCAACAAGTTGTCATTACCCTTCTATATCTTCTACAAAGGACACATCTTTTAGCCTAATTACATAATTTTCTCCAGTAAAGCAATTTACCAATTCCTCTACTCTTCATTTACTCAGAACTGCATAAGTAGAATTTTTCTAATCTGCCCATTTAAGCACTTCCAAACTAGCTACCACAATGAAAATAGTTACTGGCAACGTCAAAACAACATAACCCCAAAATAAAACTCCAGCCATTTCCTTTTGATAAATATCATTCAATTGAACAATTTGAGAAAGTTGGATAGCAGGAGGTGAAATGGTTAAAATAAATGCAACGATTAAAAATATAGGATCATCAAGAATTGAAATGTTAACAAATTTAACACATAAAGTAATAAGTGGTAACAACAATAATGATGGTAAAATCATTCTTGATAATAATGAACCAATGACAATTTTTTTATAATGACGAGAAGCTGGAGGAATATCTTGTGAAGGATATAAATTTGAACCAAGAACAATTAAAATCAATGGAACTGATACTGAACCTAATTGTTGAATAGCTTTGGTTACGGTATTATGTATAAATGTATCATCATTAGTGAAAAATGCTCTTTGTAAAAGTGGAACTGATGCAACTATAATTGAAATAATCATTGCCCATAATGGGGGATTCATAAATTCAAGAAAGCTCGAGATTACTGGATGCTTTGAAAATTTGCCAAATTTAGAATTCTGTTTAACTATAATTGGACTATAGTTATCAATATCATCATCTTCAGATGCAATAATATTTAATGAATTTGACGAATTTGAGGTGTGATTATTCTCATACACCTGTTGATGTTGATGTTTCTGTTTCTGTTTCTGTTGTTGCAGTTGTTGGCTATGACTAGAAAGAGACGGTATAAGCACCAATTGATGATTAGTTTCATCTTGACGTAGTTGTGAATGACAATCAAGATGTTCCTCTTGTCCTGCTTCCGCTTCTCCTTCTTCTTCTTCTTCTGGTTCGTCCGAATAAACCTCAATTTCAATGGACTGATTAAATACTCCCGATTCAGGATCATGCTTAACACCCTTATAAGTAGTTAATTCGGTAATAGATCTTTTCTTCAATAACTTGTTATAACCCCAAGACCATCTTAGTATTTGTCCCAATTGTTGAAAAATTAAAAGATATAAAATTCCTCTTGACGCCACCTTATCTGAATCATCGTCGTCTATTTGATCCCATAATAAATCGGGTAATGTATAAGCTAAAGATAAAGTAAGAGAGACGGGTAAAGAGTTTGAATTACCAAATACTCCCATAGCAGTAACAAAATCTGCTTCAGGTTCATTAAGATCGAATAAATAACCCACCATTCTTGAACAAATGTATGATATTCCAGTAGAAAGGGCATAAAAGATTGGAATTATAACAATTTCTGCCATTTTCTGAATGGATAATGAAGGAGCCAATTTAGAGAACACCAAACATGGAGTGAAAAGATCAACATTGAGACCAGAAATCACTTTCTGTCCAGTAATATTCAATAGTCCAGTTCTAGCGGCCATGAAACCAGCAAAACATATGATTACCACTTCAATCACAGCTTCAAAGGTCAAGAATGAAATGTCCGCAAAGGATAGATTGTTCTGAACATCTTGAATATGTTGTAGAACTGTAAACATAGGGATCAGATATAAATAGAAGGAATAAAGGAACTATGAAAGGGAACTATGAAAGAGAACAACCAGGAAATAAACGGAAGAAACAAAAAAACTATTTCGTGACAATTTATCAAAATGTTTAGAATAACAAGAAATATATACAAAAGTTCCACAGTTGGATCTTAATTGCAGCAAAGCGGCAAAGAGAGAGAAAAATAAATGGTGGTAGCTACAAAATCGGCGCAGTTAGTGAGAGAATGATCGGGGGTGAGCGGTCTAACAGCAAAAGGGCAAAGAGGTAAGAGGGCGAAAATAGGCAAAAAAAATGCACAAGAACAGGAAAAAGCAAAGATGCAAAGATGCAAAGGTGCAAAGGTGCAGAAATGCAGAAATGCAGAAGTCTAATAGTTCCAAAGTCCAAGTTTGCTGAAACGTAAGAACAACTCAGGAACTCAGGCAAAGGTCCGATTACGTTCTATGAAATGCTAGAGAAAGAGAATCTACAAAGAAATAAAATAGATTCAGAACCTTAGGAATGTAGAGATAAGCTTTTTCTTTCAACTCTCATTGGTAGATACTCGATTGATATGAGTAACTTGCAATTGGTGTTCCATCTATCTATTTTTCCCCCTCTTACTCTCTGGAGTAAATTGCACCATAATAATATCTGAGAGCGATTAGATCATTCAGAAAAAAATGCGCGATAGAACAAAGTCCAGAATGTAGCCCAAAGGTTCAAGTGCAGAATTCAATGCACAGTTCAATGGAAGAACGTAATCAAAAGTCAAAAATGAAAAAGTGCAACTTCTGAGTCTTAAGTCAGATTTCATCCTCTTTCCTTTTTTTTTTTCTGTGTGTGTAGATGAAAATTA
>JAKTYG010000036.1:0-68042 GCA_030564725.1 Chernovozyma sophiae-reginae
ACCAGCAGTACCAGCAGGTGGTGGAACAGGTGTGTGATGGTATGACGATGAACCATTTACAGGAATACCACTTTGAGGAGAGTTTACAACTGGTCTTTGTTGTTGTTGCAATTGTTGTTCATGCTTTGGGGAATTTATGGCTGCTGGAGGTAATAGTTCGCTTCTTTTAGAAGACGGCATACCCGTAGATGGCTGTCTATTAATACTAGTATTACGAGAATGAGAACCTTGTTGAGACTTATACAGAAGTGATTGGTGTTGCTGCTGTTGCTGCTGTTGTTGTTGCTGCTGTTGTTGTTGCTGCTGTTGTTGTTGTTGCTGCTGCTGTTGTTGTTGTAAATGCAGATGAAGCAGATCTTGGAAATCGTGGCCAATGTTGCCTTCATTAGCAGTATTTAGATCAGTCCTGGAGTTCCTTAGGGAACCGCTAACATTCCTCAACATTCTTGGAGTAGCAGGCTGTCCTAGTGTCTGAGCTCCAGTTGTGATTATTGGGGGATCGCTACTCAAATGATCTCTAAATCTATCAAGCTGGTGGTCCATAGATATAATTTAAACCACAGTCTATTAGGAAGTTTCGGAGTTTTAAAGTAAGTGAATGTTCAGAAATCACCTTGTTCGCAACCTAGATTATCAATTTTGCCCTCCAATTAATTCAATTTTTATTTATTTTTAGGAGTGAAAAGTAATTTCAAGTATCAATTATCAACTATTGGTGTTATAGTTACCTCTTTGGTAGGGCAATCTTACGGAAGTAATTCGATTGGTTACTAACAAAACAAAACAAAGGGAGCTATCTGATAAAAGAAATTCAAAGTAAATCAGTGACAAGAACCCAGCTGGTTAATATCAATCGCACTAGATTGATTTAGTCAGCTTTGATTAGATGTAATTGAAGTATAATCAAACGAATCACTATGGATATCAATCAAGACTTTTGTAATCAGTGACAACCAGGAAAGGAACAAAGGAAAACGGACATTTTGGGAGGAAAGATGTGCGCTAATCAAATTCCGTTTTTGAGGTAGTTGAGGTAGGGGGTGGGGAGGGAGGGCGTGAGAATGTTTGGCTGGTGAGAGGTAGGAACAGAAGCTCTCGCTACATGATTACAGGGGGGATTGGCCGCGGCAAGAGGTGGTGGTTCAGTAGCTGCTAGATAATAGAAGACAGGATTGCAAGAGAATTGGTAGAAGAGGGAAGAGCATAATATCACTAGAGAAGCAAATATAAAATAGAAGGAGAAATACTGTTGATTTTTTGATTGGCATAGAGTTAGGAGGCTCAGCATTGGAAAGAAGTGATCAAATTGATGTTTTTTGGTTTTCTTTTAGAGGTAGCAGATGTAATGTAGGTTTCATCAAATTGAGAGGTTTCTTAGAATTTGGGAGTTTCATGAGTTTCCAAGGTTTCCAAGGTTCCAGGGTTTCCAGGGTTTCTAGTACTTCATTGAATTCATAGATTGGTGCTTGCCAGCTACTTCTTTGCTTATCATAGCTTGCTCTTGCCTACTCTACAGTATTTCCGCGTGCCTTGTTATTTGTCCGGAAATATTTATAGCACTTGGGCTGTGAGTAGATGATGAATTGACTTCGCCTGGAGATCTTAGGCTTTGTCCAGAGATTTCCAGCGAATGTCGCACCTCCTGTCTTCTTTCACTCTACCCGCCGTATCGTAGTATCGCTGTGTCGCAGAATCTCGGTATTACTTTCTTACTGTGCTACTCTGCTCCTCTGCTACTCTGATACTCTGCCACTATACCTCTCTACCACTCCATCGTCCATTAACCCTATGGTTTTGTCATTCTATCATGCTATTGCCCTATCACTCTGTCCTTCTGTAATTGTATTTCTCTACTACTCTCCTGTGTACGCTTGTCTTTCTCCCTCTTCGCTGGCTCCGCGATGCCAGCCACTAACCACCAATTCCCATTCGATCGCTAACCCACTCACCGTTTTAGGGTCGTTTTCGCGCTCGCCGCCGTTGTTATCGATTGCCCTACACTGAAAGCTTATTCTTGTGGAATCCACTTGACAGGTCAAGTCCAGATAACGGCGACTCCCTTCTCATCTACAGTTTGTAAACGTGGAGTGGTTATTGCAAACATCTTCAGTAAATAAAAATCGACTTCTAGAGTCATATCAATAGTTCAAAAGCAATATCAGGAACGTTCACTAGCTACATATAATAGGAGGTAAGGCTTTTCAACCCTGTCACCGTTTTCTCGTAAGATCCTCCAGTCTTTTGGACTTTCTGGAACCATTATGGGACCCTGGGTCCGCGTTAGAGATTCTAAAATTACACATTTTGAGTTCCTGAACATTCAAAATTTTGTCATTGTCACGGTCGTTCTAGTTAGTATGGAACAGTTTGGAATGTGTTAAGATCTTCTTCTCGTAGATTTAAAATCTTGCATCGACGTCACACAGTTCCTGTATCAGGTTATCAGTGACAGTCTCGAGTTATATTTGAGATCTGGTGCCTTTCAAGGGCTATTTCTTGGAGAACATCCTTGTGATCTTCTCTATATATCTTGTCTTGTAGACGTCAATATTATTTTTTTCTACTCTACGGAGTCTACAAAAGACATTATTTCATTCAGATCAGACCATTCTACTCCATTAGTGAGTATTACATGATCGTGCAATTCCAAGTAAAATGGCTGCGCCAGACGAATTATGCCCAGGAGGTAGAGCCCGAATTCCTTATGCATTGATCTCTTTCTACTGGCTTCATCTATTTTTCTCAATCCAGTAATTGCCATTCTCTCTGGCTCGTTCTCTCTTGCTCATTCCCCGGCTCACACTCTCTGGTTCTCTTTGGCTCGTTCTCTCTGGCTCATCCCCTCTGGCTCACACTCTCAGACCGCACCTCCGAGCGCAGCTTCTCACTAAATACAAACTTCTCCAGTTTCTCTACATCGCAATATTTCATCTACTATGTATTCTGTACACTAACTGTATATCTTTTAATGATCCTTGTGATGTTTCAAGTGAGATTGGTATTCCCAGGTGTAACCAAGAACAACAACAGCAAGAATCAAATGAAGTAATGGTTTGCCTGAAGCATTGTCCCCGTCAAAGTAAGCAGCTCTGTATCTACCCCATGGAGTAAGAGGAGTCTTAGCAGCAGGAGCAGGACCAGTTGGCAATTTTTTGTAGAATGAAACAACTTCTGCCATTCTCTTGGCGTTAGGGTTTGAGCCAATGTTCTAAAATAAAGTTAATATAAGGTTCATAGAGGATTCTGAATAAATTATAGGAAGAGAAAGTGGAAAGTGAAAAGTGATAGGATGCTTTTTTTTGAGAATGATGTGATTTGGTGTGGTTCATAGACAGCAGGAAAGAGAATGGTGACTCAACTAAAGCAAAATGAGGGGGCCCAGAACAAATGGAAGTGATAGAACAACAGAAACAAAACAGAGCAACACAGTAAACAACACCGTAAACATCTACCTTAGAGGTCCACGCTAAGTCTGGTACTTCGGAAAGGGTCTCTCTCAACCCGAACCGTCCATCGGGCTCTGAATTGAGCCTTCCATTCATACGAAGTAAACTTCATCGAATGAGCCAAACCTGCAGACCAAATGTTCACCCACTTGTAAAACTTGAATCAGTAATGAGACCATCTTCAAAATTACATTCAGACACAGCTGATTGCAAACTGAATATCACCATTTGGAGCTCATGGAACACTTAAAGTACATAGATAATGCACTAAGAATGCAGACAGAGACCTCACAGTGTTCACAGAAAGACCCCTAAAACGTTCAACAAATAAAAAAATATAGTAGGAGTCAGAAAAAACACTCACACTAACTTCCCTTGATATTTAAAACCCGTAAAGGTCTACTTTTAAGTACTGCTCGTCAATTAATTAGGACCGCATTGGAAAAATCTGTCCCAACTAATCGTTTCGGATCAAGTTCCAAATCACAAATTCAATCTACTGCCACTATAATAGAGTTCCGACCGTCCAATTGCAATGGACTCAAAGTTCCAAACTAATTTAAACTTCCCAATCCACCAAAGTTTCTGTAAGTCTACAAAGAAACAAAAGTGGTCCAGACCAATCAAAAACATCTCCACTAATTGTCATTCAGTCTGACAATTCAAAGTCCAACATTCGGTACATACCTTGGCAGAAGCAATCTTTGGAGGAATCAAAGTCGACAACTGTCTTCTGATAATAAATGACATCTTTGCTATTATATCTTGATGGTGATAGTATCAGTAGATGCTCTAAAGGATTATCAAACTTGTTCAGTTTTGTTCAGGTGCGATCGGACTGAGTCCAAAGATGATTTCTCATTCGCTGGGGCGTTGTAACACAAAACGGAAACACTGCATATGGAACGCTCGAGTTGGGCAGAAAAGGCTTACAAAGTGTATGCAGGCGGTGAACTGAGTTTGTAGGTCTTTCTCATGTTTCCCTTACAAAGTAGAGAACGAATGAGAGAAGGTAGTTGTTTGTCAATTGATATCACTAATATCTGATTTAATATATGGGCTCACAATATTTTTGATAGACAAGTTCAATTACTGATGGGTTCATAATTCGACCAAATATCTCCCGAAGGGAGCAGCTCTCCGCAGGAGTCTACATGAAATGGGCCCCCAGCGGAGCTGATGTGAACCTCCCGCGCTCCTTCTCCCCCTTCCCCCAAAACTCGCTAATGTTTAGGGGGTCTTGACGCTCCAAGGGCCCCAATTTTCCGACAGGAAATTGGATTCTCTTCTATGCTACAGAATTTGTTAATTAAATCCGTGTATTACTATGATATGATCAAGCTTCGCTAATGTACAAGACTAAAATGTTAGTATAGGTGACAGTAGACACACCAAAATGGTAGACAGGACGATGATCCTTGGAGTCGAAAGGTTACTGATGACAGAGAATGGGCCCGTCTTTGTTCGGGGCATTTAGATTGTTGGTCTGACCCAAGCTCCACTTCAGAAACCCATCCACGTCACACACGTGTACATACACACATGTACACACATGCTCCGCAAGAGGAACTGGGTCTACTACAAGCTAAGGAGCAATATTTGAGCTCATTTCTGAATGATGCAATGAATGTCCACAAGCAGCAACAGTATTTCAATAACTGATCTTGCCACTCCTTTGTCTATAAAAAAGTACTTAAACCCTTTCCTAAATTCTCAAATACACGTACCGTTGTTTCCTCTAATAAAAACATCGCCATAACTCTTATTCAGTGGTTTTCCTTCTACAAATTCTTTAGTTCCATCCAACACTATATTCATGTATCCATCTATACTTTGAAGATTTCCAAGATATTCCACTCCATTATGAAGCTTTACGCTGACCAAACTGCCAATTATATCGCTCAAAAACTTCGAAGGATCGGTCTTGGAGACAGATTCACCTGTTTCAACCGACATTTTAAATAGAACTTAGATCTTTAATTCAGAGGAACAAGTGAGTTGCTTAATGGAAAGCGACCAAAAATTGAGTTTTGATATCGCAGACAAGTGGCACAAAATAATCTGAAATGTATGCAGTACCAGAGGTTTGATTCGAGATGGAAAAATGCAAGTACAAGATGAAGCAACAGGAAGCATGGCATTGATGAAGGATTGTGGAGATTAAAATTCCTAGAGAAAGCGTTACTGAGTTGTTTACATGATAACACTTCCAAAATATACATAAAGGTTTTTTTTTTCTGTCAGAATGTAGTAAATTTCATATCTATTCTGCCTTACAAAAAAAGTTTGAAAAAAAAAACTCCGCGACGGGGAATTGAACCCCGGTCTACCACGCGACAAGCGGTAATTCTAGCCACTAAACTATCACGGAAGATTATTGAATTAATACTGGGATGGATGTAGCTTTCAGGTGAATGAATGCTCGATTTATTTTTTGTTTCCTAACGACTTTTCTATCGACTTTGGTAAGTTAGAGCTTACAGAAAAGAGCACCGATTCTTTCAAATTGATCGATACTCTTTATTAATCTTTCGTAAGTTCTATTTCATCTTGGTCTCTTTTCTTATATTGCACAATTCTTTGATTAGGTTATGCTTACTCGTAGATCAATGTGCCTAACTTGGCTCAGAGGATTCTCTGGATCAACAACTCTTAGGTCGGTTCCGACTTACAATGTTGCAATTGTTGGCACAGGTCCCGCTGGATTCTATACTGCTCATCATTTGCTAGCTAAATCTTCAGCAAAAGATCAATTCTGCTTGAATATTCATTTCTTTGAGAGGAATCCTACCCCCTTTGGGTTGAGCAGATTTGGAGTGGCACCAGACCACCCCGAAGTGAAAAATTGTGAAGAGTACATGGAAAATATTATGAACAAATTTAGGGTAAATCGACATCTAAAAGTTTCAGATGCTCAATCTGATTCAGAAAATGATTTTGAAAATCATTCAGTTGAATTTTTTGGTAATACTGATGTAGGTAAGGACGTGACACTACGAGAACTTGAACGTAGATATCATTCAGTAGTACTATCTTATGGATGTACCAATAGTGATAACATGTTAAAAATCCCTGGTATTGACATTCCCGGTGTAATTCTGGCTCGCCAATTTGTCAATTGGTACAATGGACATCCAGATTATCATTGTTCAGATGAAAATAAAGTACCCAAGTCCAATTTCATTCCTCCATCATTTGACAACATAGAAGATGTAACAATTATAGGGAACGGTAATGTTGCTCTCGATATAGCCAGGGTTTTACTTGCAGATCCTATCACTCATTGGAACGCCACCGATATGTCAATGGAAGCAATTGAGAAATTGAGTAAAAGTTCAATCAAAAGAGTAAATATTGTAGCAAGAAGAGGATTGTTAGAATCGGCTTTCTCAAATAAAGAGATTAGAGAATTATTGGAATTATCTACTGGGAATGAACTTTCATTTATACCAATTGAAGAAGAGGTGTTGGAAGGTATTCGCCCCATTTCCAAAGACTTGGGTAGGGTTGATAAACGTAAATTTCAAATTCTTGAAAAACATTCCAAAAATTCGACAGGAAAGAAAGTTGCACCGAAGTCTTGGACCTTGAAATATCTTAGAACCCCTTTGGAAGTTTTAGGGAAAGATCATGGGGAAGGCGAATCAGATGGTAATGACGTGGTAACAAAAACTAGATTCATCAAGAACAAAATAGAAATAGATCCAATAACCAGAGAATCAAAGATTACCCCTACTGAAGAAATTGAGACCATTAAGAATGATTTAGTTATCTTATCAATTGGCTATCAAGGCACACCATTACCAGGATTTGAAGAGGTAGGGATACCATTCGAGAAGAACAGGATCTTAAATAATGAGGGAAGGATTATTGACAAGTCGAAATCGAATGCAAACACTAGTAATGAAGGTTCATCTTTACCAGGATGGTACGTATCAGGATGGATAAAACATGGACCACGAGGAGTAATAGCTACCACAATGGTAGAATCATTTGAGACCGCGGACAATTTAATTCAAGATTTGTCGGAAAAGATATTCACAAAGGGCTCAGTGGAAGATAAAGTGGGAATTCAAGATTTACCAGATTCTATTTCTTGGGATGAATGGTTAAGAATCGATCAATATGAGAAAATGAATGGTGAACGATTAGGTAAAGTAAGAACGAAGATAGAGGATATCGAAACTATGATACGCGTAGCTAGAGGGAATGAGAGTTGATATAGCCATAAACATGTATATAAAGATATAGTGCAACAATATGGATGGAGTGAAATACAAAGTCCATCTTAAAGAACATTTTCAATCTAGGATCTTATTATAGTCCTTAGACATCTAGGGGCTCTGGAGCTTGTTTGATGAAGATCTGTGCCTTGGGTCTGTTTTGATAGATCAATTTTTCGCGAAGAACAGCCTATCCCCCCTCCGGGCCCCGCCCCCAAGCTCCACAGCAGCAATATGATAAATCAATAACCTTGGAAGCAGTTCTATATAATGTTGCATTCCGGTTTTTCAGTAACGAGATGTATATTAGACCTTGTTGTCGTCACATCCACTAATCCTGAAAAAGTAATGCTTATGTTCATATTGTCCCATTTCAAGCGGAAACATATCCATAGCTCCCTGGTTAGAGACTCCCTCTTCTTCTTCTTCCTCTTGCTCTTCTTCCATTGAACTATACTCACCATCAGATCCTTCGCCTTCTTCTTCATCGTCAAAGACCCTGTCTATGTCATCCTTGAGATGTGGTGTGTCCTTCTTCACAATCAAATATTCTGCACCAGCATGTCTGAATAACATGGGTGGTGGAAGCTGAGGAACGACGTCTCCCTTATGTACCACTCTTATATATCCATCAGTAATCATCTCGTCCTTTAGTATCTTGGCTCTAGTTTTTTCGGTATTGAATATTTTATCAACCCACTTTGCAAAAGGTTTGTTCCCAACCCTGGGACTAGCATAAGTGATAATTAAAAGATCATTTCCCATCAACAGTAACTCAACACCTGCCAATAAAGTCAACGCTGCACCCATAGAATGACCAGTTGCTACTAATTTATAATCTTTGTTGCTCTTTGCTAGTTCCAGTGTCTTGCCAATAATGCTTTTACATTTTGTCTTCAAGAATTTATAAAACCCTTTATGTATCTTGCATCTTTTACAATCAAAACTTGGAGTTGTATTGGGGCTGTATGGCACGGGCAATGAATTGAAATTATTTATCCAATCACGCCTTGAAGATGACCCTCTGATTGAAAGGATAATGGTTTTTTGTTTGTGGTCCATGGCTAAGTATCCAGATCCAATTCCTCCCCATTCTTTGAAGTTGAATGTTTCAACAATTTCAATGTCTCTTAGTGTCTCACTCTGACAAAGCTTCAATCTACAGCTGGAACTCATTGATCCTGGGGATAGTCCAGAATTCAAACAATAAGCAACTGCGGAAAAGTCAGCGTATCTTTCAAGAGTGTTGTACTCTGAATTTGAAATACTACAAGAGACAATATTGATATTGATCCAAACTAGTAAAAAGTAGATAATTGCTGCCATATTGGAAGTAGATTTGGTAGAGTTTGATCAAAAATGTAGGTGAACTGTATGCTATTGGGAATCTCAGTACAAGGAAAACGTAGAGTTCAAGAGGAGAACAACCCTATAAATATTTTGTTAAAATTTTAACCACTTGACTTATATAATTTCAAGTGATGGAATAGTTTCTATAATGGAAAGAACAACTTCAGAGAAGCCCAAATTAAGAAACTGCAACATCACGGAAAGTACAGTAAGTCAACCATTTGTCTTGGACTTTCTGAAAAGTTTCGCAGCCAAAATTTTTGGTCGCAGCACATATCGAAATTTGAATCCAAACTAGGAAAAAAAACTGAAAACTCACATTGATTCCTATTCTAAAGTTGCATAAACTTTGACAATAAAATATTTTACATACATGGTTTTGCATCACCAGACATTGAAATTTAATTAGAAAATCATGTATATTACGTTTTGACGAAAAATTAGAGTATTAGACGGAAGAATTGAAGTTAAATGGAAGCTGAATGGGAGCTGAATGGGAGCTGAATGGGAGATCAAAGTTGAATGGGAGATGAATGGAAGACGAATGGCTGCATGGACTCTGCTTGAATGGAAGATTAACGGAAGATGAACGGAAGATGAATGGAAGATAAATGGAAGATGAATGGAAATTGAATGGAAATTGAATGGGCGAATGGTTGAATGGGCGAATGGGAGAATGGGAGATGAACAGAAGGTGAATAAAATTTGCACGTATGTTGCATGTAACTTGAATGCATACAAAGGAAGAATTAGAACATCTATTCCATCCCATGGAAATGTAAAACAACAATATAACCATTTAGGACTGCTTGCCTCCAACAGATCCTTAAACTCAGACGATATGATAATGCTATATACTTTGAAATATACCCACAATTTCTCCAAGTAAGCCAATGTATTCTTCAATAAATGAATTGAATACCCACCAGTTACCAAAACTACTCAGCAGCAGGACCTGTTGTTGGGACTGTTGTCTTGAATAAATGTGTTTTAATAAATCATTTAAGATACAGCTGATAAAATTATGATAAGCAAGAATTGGATATCTTGATTTGAAATGAGTAGATAACAAACTATGATGGATTAGTTCTAATAAAGAAGTCAAAGTTTCATATTCTTCACGAGACAACAAATTTTTCGGATCATATTCAATTTGGGAATCTTCATTTTCGGTTTTCTTTTTACCAAATTTAGTTTGCGTTGCTGGATCATCATTTAGAAATGAAACCAAATCAACTTTGAAGAACTGTTCAATTAGAGAAGCTTCCTCTCTAACAAATTTGATCGACACCACTGAATTGGAAGTATCAGTTATTGAATGATCTTCAACTTCACCATTTAATAAAGAAGGATTATAATTGTAACCCATCAAACTAAATATTAAATCATTTTGAACAATATCTTCAGTGAAATTAAATTTAATTTCACTATTTTCATACGACAATGAAGGAGATGGAGATATTAAATAATTCTGAATATCAGATTTCATTGATTTTCTGGTACTAATGAAATCTTGATCATCTTCTTTCATTATTAGTTTAATGAATGTAATTAATAAGTCATTGACATTTATCAATTTTTTCAATATTATACAAAATATGGTTGCATTAGTACTTGGAAAGGTTTCATTTCCATTTAAATTGTCGGGATAATTATTGACAAACTGAATCAAATTTGATCTTAATACTTGTAAGAATACGCTATGATTTTCATTGTTTTTATCTGAAGTTGATAATAATAATAGATAAGGTAATAGCTTGATGATGATTATTAAATATATTCTTAAATCCAAGTTTTCAATTGCTTTCAAATTTGGAGCATACGGAGTGACAACTTGAACAATGAAGTTTCTTAGTATATTTTTGTTGTTGTTGTTGTTGTTATTGTTATTACCATCAACTAGATCATTTATGAATATATTCTCAATGAGTTCCGAAACTGAATCATTTAAGTCACCGTAGCTGTTATCAATTATTTCAGATTGTTCCTTGCTGATACTGTCGAACCAGCTGTCCCTTTTGTCGTCCATTAAAAGTGAAAAATCTTCAAATGTTGGGAATTTCAAAAATGGTTTAAGAAATGAAAGTTGAGGTGCAAATGCATATGAGTCTAGATCTTTCCTAGAGCTTAAGGTTGGATTGGAAATAGGACTAGTATCAGCATTGGAAACTGAACTCTTTGGGATCAATGGTGGATTTCTAGTTTGACTTCTTTTTGAATATTTTCTCTTGATCGACAGTTTGGTTCCTGGTATCACATTCTTAGCAATAGCAAGTGATTCTCCTGGTTCTAAAAAATTGCCACCAATTATTGAAGTTGTAGTAGTATCACCTTCATTCCCATGTACCCCACTTCCTCTACTAGATCTTCGTTTACTTGGTTTCCTCATTTTAATTTTCCTTTGAACAAAGTAGGTGTTCAAATCTGTTAAATCATTATTCAAACAAAGTTCTTGAGTTTCCAAATGAACAAGATTAACATTCCATATCACACCAAGATAATTATATTTTGATTCACCACGACTACCAATCCTCTTTATCTTTAACTCGGGATAAACCAATTTGATCAATTTGCCTAATTTTGATTGTCCTAAGATGATTTTTTGTTGTTCCCCCACAGTATTAGAGGAAGAAGGATAATTATTAATCAACTGTTGACAAATTATATAATATGTCTTATAAATAGATAATCTTGGAATGGTATGATCTAACTGGGAAGAATTATCAGGAATCCTAATTAATATATCTGACAAGATCTTAATTGCTAGAAATGTTCTCAAGAGCTCATGATAATTGATAGAACTGATTTGAAAGCTTTTAGGATCAATAGTGGAGATAAAATTATAAACAGAATCTGGATTTTTAAAAACTCCAAGTAACAGAGTTATGGTAAATGAATTATCATAAACAATCACTTGAGAAGGATATTCAGTAGTATCAATTTTCTCCACTTGTCCTATTAAATTCAGGGAATCTTCTTCAGAATTATAAAGAATATTATAAAATTCATCTAGAGGTAACTCATTCGAAATTCTATCCAAGATTTCAAGTAAATAATTATTGATATTCTGTACATCGATTGAAGGTAATTGAATCAAAAGGGACTGTATTACTTCTAATTTTGAATTTTGAATTGAATATGATGATGAATCAAGATTTACTGTTGGCAACAATTGACTTTGATTGGTGACCCGATTAGGAAGATGCAGATCAGGTATATGCTGATTGGATGGATGTGAATGAAGTTGAAGATCCAGATGCAGATGAAGCATCAACAGTTCCTCGTTCAGATGCAGCAGTTGTAGATTATGAGGTTCGTTCAGCAGTTGAATTTGATGTTGGTGCGATTGTTGTAGTTGTAGTTGTAGTTGTGGTTGTTGCAGTTGCAGTTGCAGTTGCTGCAGTTGTTGTAGCTGTTGCTGTTGCTGTTGCTTAAGAGTTGGTTCATATTCCTCTTTTAAATTAAATAAATTGAAATGCGAGGATATCGACAAGTTGTTCTTATTATGCTGAACTCTTTGTTTTGTTGGCAGATAGTTGGCTCCAGGTGAAGAAGGATAATAATATTCTTGTGGATTAGCTAGTGGCTTTGGAATAGAATAAGAAGAAAGTTGGTCCGTCGGAGCCATTGCAGCATTTGAGGCATGGATAGTATCCAGAGGGTCCGTTTGAAACACAAACAGTTGAGGGTAATGACTAAAAGTAGAAAAAGAATGTGGATGTTCCGATATGTTCGACACGTTGGGCAAATTTTCAGAAGGAAACGCGTATGTAGATGGTACGTCAACATATGGATCATGAATAGGTGAATTTCCGGTAGTATGTGGAGGAGGAGGGTTCAAATGATGTTGTTCCTGAAATTGATTTGAAATTAGAGGAGACGAATGGTGGCGAAGTTGGGGAATATGCAGAAGAACTTGTTGCAGCTGTTGCAGTTGTTGCAGTTGTTGCGGGCCACGTAGAGGCGAATGTCGAGGGGATTGATGTGGTGAACTATGCAATTGAGGTTGATGTTGAGAGAAATGCTGAAGTTGTGGATTTTGAAGCTGTTGAAGTTGTTGATGCAGTAGATGTAGCAGCTGCAGCAGCAGATCCAATTGCAGTCCCGGTATTTGTCCCTGTGCTGGTGAGGAGAAATAATAATTCACATTCAGTGTAGACGACTTCTGCCGCTTATGAGATCTATAGTTATGGTTATCAGACATGGTTCTTGCATATGGTTAGGGGACCTGGTTTCAAGCTGATTCAACTTCAAAGAAGTAAGACAGCACAGCAGATGTAAACGATTCTTGAAAGGAATCAAATCAGGAGCACGATAAGGTAAGAACTATCCAATAGATAGCGAACTTTGTTTCCTTTTTCGCTTTATTTCTTTTATTTAAATTTTGATTGCCCTGGCAATTCTCGAAACTTCTTTGCTCCTAAGTACGCTGTAGGAGTAATATTATGAAGTAGTTTCCAACAATTGGTGTAACCAAGTATGAAAGGATAGGAACAGGTCAAGTAGTTTGAAGCAATGCTCCAACAATGTAGAAAGATCAAAACAGTTAAGGTTCACTCAGTAAAACCAGAATATCTTATCCAAACAGTTCGAATCAGTAAAGATTATGAGATCAGTTGCGGATCAATCAGATGAGATCAATCAGTTTGGACCAACGAGTTCAAATCAATCAATGGACGAAAGATTATGAATAAAAAAAAAAAAGAAAAACGTAAGGTCGTTGAGAAAATGGAATCAATGTCTGGATGAATTAAGCTTTACTACTTATGACGTGAGAAATTGCTCGAGATAAGTCAAAGATTCAGCAAATGTAGAGCTTATCAAGAATTGAGATCAAATCAAAAAACTAAACTGCGTAGAAAGGAACAAAAGCAGACAGGATAAGGCTTGATAAGCAGGCTCGGTTTCAAATGTAAGCTGAACTTTTGTTATTATGCAAGTAATAGGACCGAATTAGGTGAGGGAAGGAATATGGACCTCCAACTAAAATGAATTGTGTGTTGATAAGTGAGATTCAGTTGGTTGTCAACTGTACCAGTTCGTGGAGAGATCTGGAATGGAACTCAATCTTCTAGAGAAAATGTAAGTGGAAAGAAAAAAAAAGGTACAGGAACGAGCACTGAGCACCGATTTATAATAATAAGAAAAGATATTGATGGGAAGAACAAAGATGAGTAATTAAAGGATGGTGAGCAATGAAGATCAGCATGAATTATGGAGAATTACTTAGACTTGTAGAAAGTTTTGGAAAGTAATTTGATCAAGAAGTGGATTGAAAGACTTGAAAAGTTTTGTATTTGTCTTGCTCGGGCTAATCTTTAGACTTATTGGTGCCAGGATTGACTTGTCTTGGTGTATTGGCTTGGGATGATGGATTGACGGATTGACGGATTGACAGATTGTTGGATCGTTGGATCGTAGTATTTATGTATTGATGTGTTGATGTATTGCTATCTTGACCCGTTGTATGGTTGTATAATTGGGCCCTTTCTTGTGCTGTTGTCTTGTCGTGTTGTACTGACCTGTTGCACTGACCTGCTGAATTGTTCGTTCCTCGCTTGTCGTGACTTGGATTCAATACGCCTTGATTAGTCTTACCTTGTCAATCAAATCTTATGGTTGACTACTGGAAGTACTTTCTATATGTTTGTTCCTTTTCTGAAATAATTGAATGGGCCAAGAAATTGAACTCTCAGTGGCATAAGCTCAATTAATGTATTGAACGGTTTAGGAGACTTCGGGGTAAAAATAGAGATGGTGTAATCGCTAGGGCGCTTGCAGGTGCTTATTCCAGATAATCAAATTAAGCGAGACAGCCCTAAAAATATTCAATCACAATGAACTGAGCTGGAACTTCGACCCAACTGATTGTTGTTTCGTAAAAATATCAAATTTAGCGAGTCACTACTGGTTCAAAGGTTGACTCTACAGGTGCAAAGGTTGACTTTACTAAATGAAAATAAATTGGGAGAGAAAAAAAAAACTGAGGAGGATGGGATAGGGTATCCTTGGAGATGAATTATTCTACTTATGTTAATTGTCTTCGAGCTAAGTTTCCAATTTTTTATTCATTGGCACTACGAAATAATTCTATATTCTGATTTGGGTTCCCGATGTTGATTGTCTGTCCCCATTTAGGGATATATTCAATATGGGCTTACGATTATATAATGTCAAAAGTATTTTTTTTTTGTTTTTTTTTATCATTTCGATATGGAATGTGAAAGAGAAACAAATACTCTTAAAATGGAAACTACAAAATAGACGAGAGAGGAATTTGGGGTTTCAATTGACCAAAATTTTAGTGAATTAATCCTTAGATCTATTGGGAGAAGTCGCGGATCATTTTGATAGTCGAGCAGTTTTACTGGAGCTTGCTGCCCGAGTGCACACTTACCTTACCTGAGAACTGATTACTAGAGAGCAGCTACTTTAAGCATTAAATTCATGATTATATAAATCTTTCAAGAAAATAAGTTCAAGTTCATGTTATACTAACCAACTATCATAGTGTACTTCATTTACTCAACATAGGGATTATATTTTTTGTATTGTTACCTAAGTTAGAAGAAATATCAAACAAAGTGAAACTTCAACCACCTGACAAATTTAGGCAAGACTCACGTTCCATTAACTAAATTAGTGAGGTAGCTTCGCTAAATGGGCGCAAGAATTTTTGAACGGAAAAAAAAAAAAAATTTTTTTTTCATGGAAAACTGAAACTGGCGCATTTTGGCTATATGGAACATGTTGTAGGTCTAATGAAAATATCCACAGTTACCCTAAAAAAACTTTGAAATCAACTTTTTTTTGCAATTTTAGCAAAACAGAAATCCCGAAATGACCGAAAGAGAAAACAAAAATATTGATATTATTGTATCATATGGATCTGATGCTACATTGTTCATTGGTATTCGAAACAGACTTAACTATGGAAGACGCGAATTCTTCAGCAAAACCGAAAACTGATAGACGAGGAATGTCCCACCGTTTACATTCAATGCTGCGATTGAAGTTAGATAACACAATTCACGCCTTGCGATGGGCAGAGAACTTGATACGTATTATCTGATGTAAAGATTTAGAAGATAACTAGTTAAGTGCAACAGGGAGCAATTATGACTGGCACTTAACTTAACTTGTATTCTCCTCTCCATTCACTTATAAATGTGGCCCTTTTTTCTTTCGTGAGGGTCGCAATTTTTTCGTCTCTACATAACGAATCCTCAGCCATGGATATAGGGACCATAGGGACCAATTTTCTTGATTATCCCAGCGGAATTTCAATAGTTCCAAAGTCATGTTGTTTCTAGTTCCAATATTTTTTTATTTTCTTTTATTATTTGTTGCCCTTTGGGTTTTACTAGCAAATGTTTCTCTTCTACGTGAGAAGATTCCACAGTCCCTCAACGGTCGATGGCCAGAGAACCACCAAGAGCCCAACGCTCAACCAGCAACTACTTTCCAATTTGGTTGTAGAAGTAAACAGACTAGTGATAAATGAAATATTGAGAATCAATTTTGCTAGTTAATCAACTGATCAACTGATCAACTGAACCTCTTCTACTACGACTCCTATTGGAGTAGCCCTCTCGCATTCGTTAAGTGAAATTTCTTAACATTTTTAACAAAAAATAAATAGCTATACAACTAACTCGTTCCAGACTCTCGTTCATTTTTTTTTTAGTTTTTATTCTCTTATCTTTTCTTGGTTCAGCCTTTAATACTGGTGAATGAAATTGAACAAACTCTGATAATCACAATTTGGCCTTTGGTGCAATGGTGGACTTTAAGACATCCTTCATTTCATTCGCACTCTCAGTAAGATAATATTGCAAGATGTCAGACCTTAAACCATTACCCTTCTTACAAGAAATATGAACATGAATCCACTCAGAATTGATCATATAAGCTAACCCATAACCATCATCAACAACTTGCGACCAACCCCAAGATTGGAAATATTCACTTGGAATTTGAGATGAAGAAATGTACCAATTGGAACTATAAGCAAAGATAGGATCAGTAAAGATTTCAGGAATTGGTTCACCTGGTTGCAACATATTTTTCAATCCTAAAAGATGACGATCAATTCCTTTACCATTGGCAGCATCACCTAAATAACTAACATGTTGTTTACAAGCAGCTTGGAATGTAGCAACTTTTTCTTCAGTAGTTGAATGAAGATTAGTCCAAGTTTCAACGAATGCTTTAGATTCATTTGAAACACTTCTACCAGTCTCTGTTCTACCCTTTAAGAATTTTCTTGTAGCAGCACTTTCATAAGTAGGTCTAATCTTACCAGTAGCTTTGTAATAAGCCAATTGAATCATCATTTGAACATAAGCATCTGGTGATACTTTAAATTGTTTAATTAAATTCTTTCCATAACCTTGATATTGGAATACTTCTTCATCATGAGCACTTATAGTGGAGTTGAATTTTTCAATTGCTAAATTAATATCATTTCTTACAATAGGATTAATGTCAAATGGTAAGATTTTTGGAACTTCAGCAATTGGTAACTTGTAAATCAGTTCATTTAAGGAGCTTACTTCATCGACTAATTGATTAGGATCTTCTTTAAAGATCTTATCGACAATAAAATTGTTCAATTGAACAGTTGGAGTAGCATCCATTCTTGAATGTTCACCAAGGAATCCAGAATTACCATTAGCAGAAACGAAAAATTCTAAAGGTTTGTCAAAATATCTATTCTGACCATCTCCATGCCAACAATTTGCCGATTTTTCTTTAATAGTAACAGGAGTATTTGAATCTAAACAAAGAATGAAAGATGAAGCATGAATAGCGTCAAGAGAAGCTTTGTTTGAAGGAGATTTAATCAATTGAGTATAAGAACTTAACCATTCATCTCTATTTAAAGAAGTCAAAGCACCAATTGGATGAGCTTTACCATGTTTCAATGAATCTTGAGTAATAAATTCCAATTGTTTATAAATTTCTGCCTTTGATAAAGGTTCATTGGTCAATGAATTATGATGATAAACTTTGTAAAAATTGTTATTAATTATGACAGCGAAATAACGATGCTCAGTACCATTAAAAACCTCGGTAATATCAGCACCTTCAGCTGGAACTCTTGAATTATTAAACATATAATGGAATGCATTCATACAATAAGGATTTCCTTTAATAACTTCTGGATCCAAAGTTTCATTTTGAACTTCAATCATAAATTGAGTAGTATAATAAGTAATTAAAGTAGCTTTAAGTAATTGATCTCTACCAATTTGATTATTAACATCCTTATGAGAGAAAAAATAAGAAACATAAGGAACAACTGGGTCTCTATAAGTCATATAAGCATAATCATCCCAAGTTTCAGCTAACCAATTGTCTACTTTTGGATTCGCAGCAAATTCCTCAAGACGAGTTTGCAATTGTTGTCCAATACCACCTGATTTTAAAAAGGCATCAACTTTTGAAGCAGTTGCTCTAAATTGAGATTCATTTAAAAAAGGTTGTACTGATCTTAAATATTTACTAGCAGTGTCTTCAAGACTAGGAACTGGAAGTTTTGGTAATTCTTTTTGATATTTGAAAAGGTCTCCCTTTAAAGAACTAGTTGAGAATTGTTTAATTGAAGGCATTGGTAATTTACGTAACGTCTTTAACATTATATTCCTACAAGAAAGAAAAAAACAAAAGTTTGATTATTTTTATCTTACCACTTAACCCAAGAAAAGCTTTTCCAACCAATGATTTTTGTTGGCTAGAAAGAAACTACGGGGGAATGGAGTCGAACTTATATATTATTTAACGAACCCACTGGTTGGAATCACGTGGATTTGTGCGGAGAAATGGAACTAAATAGACGTAAACTGGCCACTGGCCCCTGCTCACTGGGCTTCTGAAACTGGATCGTGGAACTCGCGCTGGAACTTTTCAGTTTAGAAGGTGACAAATCGGAATTGAGATCAAGAGGAAAGGAGGGGGAGGGGGAGACATAGGGTTGGGGTGCAAAAAAGAAAATGGAGATTTAATCACGGATTGGTTGAGTAATCTCAATTAGTGGGTAGTGGATTGTAATACAAAACTTTTATTTGTCAATTGCTCTGTTCCTTCATTAACTTATTTTCAATTCTTGTTCTTAAATTGGTTAGAACCTGACGTAACTCAAACTAAGTTTAAGCGTATGTACGGATGTTATTTTTGTGGGGGCGGCAGTCGTGCACCCAATGAAAAGGCCGAGAATCCGATGTCCCTCCGTCGGGTTGATTGGACATAGATTAATATACTGAAAATCAAACTCCAATTAGCACTCTTGCCCGAAACAATTTTAAAGAAATAAATAGTTGAGCCAAGATAAATTTGCATTTTAAGTCGATCTGGACCTTAAAATTGTGAATCTTATGGATTTTTTTGGGTAAACGTGTAGGGGTTGAAGACGTAGAGGTTCGTTGGTGTACGGATGTTAAATTCATTTTCAAGTAGAAATCTCTCTGGGGTTGACTATATACAGCATCGTTTATCTTGGGTTGCATGGTAAGAGATTAGAAAAGTCCGGGGTAACACATCGAACTATTGAATATATTCTGATTTTACTTCTTTCTTTTTGAAAGTGCCCCGATTCTTATCCATGGATAATCGCTGTCTTCATTCTGAATATTGCACAATATCCAAGTTCCCCATGTTTCTGTTCAAAAAATAAATTTACTGATGGAGGATATGCTCTCTGCTACTGAACACTATTCTACAACTAAGAACTCTGATACAAAACTTTATTAGTATTTCTATGCTACTTCTGAAAATGAGTTTAGGTTGCACTTGATAGCTTTTAAGTTATTTATATACACTGGGAAGTAGTAAATAGATATCATTTCCATCTAGGGCCATGGCTATGAAAAGTCAAGCTCATTCCACAGTCTCAATTCTCATTCTATTACTCGCATTCCAACTCGCCAACCAATTCGAGGGGGTGCTCGCGCATTCGCACTCTAATTGAGCTAGTCCCTCTCTCTCTCTCTCTCTCTCTCTCTCATGCTGGCGCATTGTTGAACAAATAACTAACACTTTCTCCATTATGCAACCTTCTAATAGCTTCAGCCAAAGTAGAACTTATATCAATAATATCTAGTATCTCGCATCTTTCTACTTTATCTTGCAAAGGCAATGAATTGGTACATACAATCTTTGAAAGTCTTGAATTGTTCATTTTTTCAATCGCATTACCAGAAAAAATCCCATGGGTCACTATGGCAATAACTTTCAGAGCTGCACCGTTATCGATAAGAACATCTGCTGCTTTGCATAAAGTTCCACAAGTATCTGCCATATCGTCAATTAATAAACACACTTTATCCTTGACATCACCAACTAACACCATCTTAGAAACTTCATTAGCCTTTTGTCTTTCTTTATGAATTAATGCAAAATTTACATCCAATTTATCTGCAATACTTGCAACTCTTTTGGCACCTCCTGCATCCGGAGATACAATAATAAGATCTTCCACTTTAAAATTATCTTTGATATACCTCAACACCAATGGTTCAGCGTATAAATTATCAACAGGGACTCTAAAAAATCCTTGTATTTGAGAAGCATGCAAATCCATAGTGATTACATGATTACAACCAGCAGTTTGTAACAAATTAGCTACCAATTTAGCAGTAATTGGTGCTCTACTCTTGTCCTTCTTGTCTTGTCTTGCATACGGGAAGGTTGGAATTACCGCAGTGATTCTTCTTGCACTGGCAATTCTACAGGCATTCAAGAGCACAAGCAATTCCATCAAGTACACATTTATATCCTGTTCTCCACATCCAGTTTGGATTATATATACATCTTCATCTCTTACTGATTCTCCAACTGCCACTGCAGTTTCAGAATTTGTATATTGGAAAGCTCCAACTTTAGATAACTGAATGCCCAATTTAGCTGAGATTTGTTGCGCAAGTTCAAGATGTGAATTCCCTGCAATAAGCTTGATGGTGTTTTGAGTTTTGGTCATCGTGTATATGTAAACCCGACTTATATCTTATCTCCAAGAGATCCCAGAACCAGAGTTACGAAAAAGACTTGAAGTATATTGGAATCTTGAGAGGGATGGCTCAGAACAACGTTTGAGTTTTTTTTTTAGGTTGAATTAGATGAGAAGGTTGTATGCAGTTCAATTTGAAATGACTGTTTTCAATTAGAAACTCTCACTGTGGTGAGTTGGAACACTTTCTTGGTGAGCAAGACTGATTCCATATGGTTACGGCAGAACTATTCACAAAGATAGAAATCTTGGCTGGTATGGATCCTCTTTAGTACTGTGATGTACAAAGTCTTTTCTCTCCTTTCAATTCTTTTCTTCTCTAAAATAGACTCTTGTTTGGGGCCCTTCCTCAGTAGGGCAATTGTCATTTAGCGCGGCAAGTTCCCGCAAATTTCTCTCCCGCGAGTAGCGGCTCCTCAGAGAAAAAGTGTCCCTAAATTCAATAGCCATCGCACAACACAGCACAGCGCTGCAAGTACGAACCTTTGTAAGAGTTTTCCTCTAACCCTTCACTAGAGATGTCCTGAAATGGCTACGAGGACTGATAGTATGTGCTCTCTCCTTGAGGGCAGGTCGACAATGATGCTCCGCTGGTCGCTGCTCGCGGAGAGCCACTGCGTGGAGCCAGGCTCGCTGCGCCCTAGCTTCGAGGTTTTCCGTAGGGAACAGCGCTCCGCAGGAGTCTCCATGAAATGGCCCGAGCAGAGCGGTAGTGGCACCCTTGGAGCCGATCTCTAGAGACTGAATATGAAGAAGTATGCAGTTTGAGGTGGCACCCATCATATACATCTCAGTTCCAAATGCAGCTTATTACATTTGACACTACATGAAAACAACCCACAGCTTTCACATCTCGAATAGGTGGAGTCGAGTCCACAGATACAGCACAATTTCACTTTTGGTTTAACTAGCGATCTGGTTAGCTTCTGCCGTTTCCCAGAGGACTCCATAGGCTCTAATTCATCAACGAATTGATAATTTAAACTTAAGATTGTATTTATAGACAATACATTTCTCTCTTCTTCTAAGTACAGAGTAAGGGTTCTTCGGGCAGATAAGATTTTTTTTGTCGAGGGAGTATTTCCAAACCTTGCCTTCTTCTTATTTTGTAAGTTTCTTGAATCAGCAAAACTTTTGGGCAACTCGAAACTCAAAGAATTAGAATTCTCTTTATTTAATTCTCCAATTCTTTTACTTATAAGTCTTTCAAGTTGGATTTGTTGTGAAGACTTAAGTTGGCCCTGTTTAGAATTGCCATCGTTTACTTGAGTTTGAGCATTCATTAAATAATTAAGATTGTAGTTTACCTTTGGTCTGATCTTGGACAGTCTATTTGCACCATTTGAAGAAGAATCTGCTTCATTATCACCACCGCCACCATTTCCAGAATTGGCTCTGAATTCTTGTACTGGAGGTCGAGCGGTTAGATTGATGGACGAAGAGAAATAAATGGTCGATCCTTTATTGGCCGCTACTTTGGGCACTTCCTCTACTAGCATTATTATATTAAGCGTTCTATTAAAGAAATAAAAAGTAGCAACTTTCAAAGTACATCTATGATACAGCTCTATGAAAAGAATGATAATCTTAATCAGTGCTGCTGTTTCGAGAGAGAGCCATGGAAATGGACTACAACATGTTCTGTATGCAGGTCACTTAGATGAGTTATGCCAGAGCAATGGAGCAGCCAAAGGAGGAGAGATTGGTGAAGAGATAGAAAAACAGAGCGATATTAGGGTGGGGTGGTGGCAGAAAGGCTCAATGAGTGAAGTGAAATGTATCTACATGGTTGACCTGGAATCGGTAGTAGGAATTATTAGCATGGGATACCGTCTAATAGCCACTGGTGTATCCTTTGGTACGATTATCTCCTTCAGTTATCATAAATGCATCAGTTTTTTATTTACAAGTCTATTTAGTTGAAGTGTTCAGAGTGAACAATAATGGAGTTCAATTCATAAATGTCGGTTATAGCACTCCTCTTTTTACAAAACATGTGGGTCCCATCACTGGACCATGATCAAGAGGAGAAGAACAGTGGATCCACTGAATTAGACAGAGCGAGAGATAGTGCGAATGGGTCCGACGGTGCGAGGAAGGGACAGGCAGAGTTGGTCAATATTTTGCAAGAAATTGTCTCTCTGGTACACAATGCTGTACCATGTTGTACTATATTTTTCAGTGTAGCACCACGTTCAAAGGAGCCCAGCACTGTAAAAAAAAGTCAAACTCTACTCCTAAGATCCTCAACCTACTACCAAGAGTAAGTTCGTCTCCGATCGGGATCACTCACTTCTTTCCCCCACTAGTTCCCGCACTCACTCTCATTTCTTCAGAAGTGAATGGTTGATCCTCTCTCGACTTATCAAGCATAGGTTTTATACTCTTAGTGGCCAAAGCAGTATTAACACATGTGATATATGTATCCCATAATTCAGTGCATTCATTTTCCAACGACTTCCCCTTCAAAAACTTCTCGGTATACCAAGTGTTAAAGCATTCGTCATATTTATTCTTAGCGTCGGTACACTCAGGAGCAAAAGAAACTGACATTGTATTACCCATAATAAGATCTATAGTCTTTGTAGAAGAGCTGCTAGATAAAGAGGCAAACGATCATTGTAATGCCATGCTTTAACCTTTCCGTTCTGGTTCTTTGAGAAATTTTGAGAATCTCGTATGAGCGCGCACGCACTCAAGAACTTTTAGTTTGTGAGCAACATGCAGTCCGCCCATATCTTGATATAAAACAAAAAAAAACACGTCCTGGTTCACTTCTTGTAAACAGTCAATAATAGATAGTCTTCGATTTATTAATTGCAGGAGTTTCAGTTCTCATCCATTTGTTTGTTGTCCTCTGTGAATTGTCAGTTGGTTGTTCATACAGGATGAAAAGATATTCTATAGTTTCGTCTTCATCTCGAAGGAAGTCTACGGTACTACAAGGCAATGATAACAATAACACCAATAATACAAACTCAAACAATAATGGTACTCCTTTAAACAACGAACCTTCCACCCTCGAACTTGAGCGCTTGGAACAAGAAATTACTCTTGTTCTTCAAGAAATTGATAAGAATCTATCCAAAGCCAATGCTGTCATTAATGATAAGATCTTCCCTGTGCTAAAGAATTATGGAAAGTCATCGTCTAAAGTGTGGAGTAACGTTAATTTCTGGAAATACTTCATGGAACAAGCTGCTAATGTAGAATTGACAGGATACGAAGAACCGGCTAATCCCAATACCGATAGCAATACTCTTAGTAATTCCAAATCAAATAACATGTTACTAGTAGAGGAAGAAGACGATAACGATGATGACCACAACGATGGTTTAGACAAGCGTGGATCAGGTCTGTTCAAGAAACCAGTTAATAAAGCATTTCAAAATTTGAACGAAGAAACACCAACTTGGACTACGGAAGAGCAACAACAACAGCAACAACATCAATACCATAAAGGTGAATCTTCAACTAGTCGATTCAATATTCAGGCTTCCACTCCTCAGCACAAGAAAGTCCCGTTTTCCACATCTTCTAATCTTAATAATAACCTTGGCACATACAACGGAGCCACATCATCGAAATTTAAATTCGATTCCAGCGATAGTTTTGGACTTCAGCCTCCGCCTGTGTTGTTAGCTGGTGACAAACACGGTAAAGATACTAATAAAGAAGCACCATTTGAATCTCCTCCAAAATTCACTCATACCATAAGGCAATCGCTAGATTTATATCAGAAGATATCGATATCTCCTCGAAAATCCTTTCACACACCTCTTCGAGAGACCGCTGTCGAGAAAAGGTCTTCTATGATTCAAAACTTTATAAATTCTTCTCCAACTTTACCTGAACCTCCCATACTATTGTCTGAAATGGCTAATAAGGAATTGGAGAAATTGTCACCAATACCTACTCCAAGATTATCGCCAACGAAAGAACTGCAACTGAAACGATCTTCCATCCAGCGATTTCCTCAGACCTCTAAATATGGGTCTTCTACTGGTGATGGCGTAGATATTATGAGGACACCATTGGGAATTCGAGCAAGATACGGGAATGATGATAGTGATATTAATCCTCCTGAGACGGCAGTATTAGTAGAAGAAACGGCGGGATCAGTAGGGATACCACACACTGCAACGGCGGGTGTCATTGGTGGTATTGTTCCTGCAACAACGTCAAGCGATGACATATTACAACTTCCTCTGCTTGAAACAGTTGAAGTTCAGAAAAAAAGAGATTCTGAATCTTTGGATCTACCCCAACCGAAGAGACAAGATATATCAGACAATGATGATGAAGATAATGTATTTCTTGATTTATCTTCAAAACATGCACCAACAGCAACAAATACAGGGGGAGCAAACTCCGCTACATCCACCATATACCATTCACTTCTTGTTGGGAAGCAATCGCAAGAAAATACGAATACCCATTCTGCTACGTACAATTTATTTCAAGAAGTGCTAGAGAATTCTAATCTTGCAAAGAGTAAAATGGAACAGGAACTTCCACAAGACCTTAGTGGTGAAATATTGCCTAGGGAAGAAGATTTGACAGGAAATTCGACGGGAGACATGGGTTCGTTCCTTCGAGAGCGATTTAAGAATATTACCAAGTAAGTCTATTGTGTGAAATCGGGATCCATTTCTATGGTGTTATGTTTTATCCGATAGATCGAGAAAATTAGCGATTTTAAATAATTGTCATGGCTCATGGACCTGGGGATTTTGATCGATTTTCCATCATGATGATAATAGACAATAGAGAGAACACAATTAGATGATATAATAGAAGAATTCTTCCTGTAACAAGCAATGTCAAAAGTGAAATTTGATACTTTACCTCAGCTGGATTCGTAGACATATACGAAAAGCATAACGACTTGCTTTCGGAAGGTATTGGATTAGATATTGTGGCATGTCAGGGCTATTCCTGACTATAGATGGAGGTACGGGATTAGCTGAAACTAGTATAGCCACTAATAGCTGGTCTGCATCAGAACAACTACTGGTTACTTAATCATCGCTCGTCTCAAACTAAGAGTTTAATTTTGGTAATGTTTCATACTCAGAGTTCAAAGGCATTCTACAAAGTCTTTCGTCATCGGAACTACAGACGAAACTTTTTCAAGTACCACATAACATACAGTCATATATAGAATTAACCTAATCGCAACACTTATCTGGTATCTTATCCTCTTTCTTGCAGGTACAGTTATCAGTTTTGAAAGTTATTCCTTTTTCCTGCACACCCAAATTCTGCGAAATAAATCTCCTTAACGTCACTAAAAGCGCGCGGTGCCCATTCAGTTCTAGCGAGAAGCTGGCGTTTCTCAGTAGCCTCAACCTCTCCGATTTCGCACCATTTTCCACTTCTCCCTGGGTAAATCTCCACCCGATTCGCATTTTTTTTTTTTTCTCTTTCTCGATTGTGACAAGCGACTGATTCAAATCACTCAGTTGTCTCTCTTTTCCTTTCCTATTCATACACGATCTTCAGCATCAACTCATAGCATACTATTTCATATCATATCTACATTCTTCATTTCATTTTCTGTGGTTTTCAAAAACTGTCTTCTCTCGACTGAAGGTTCGCCTTATTCCTTTCCCTTGTTTCTACGTTCTCTACGCCCTTCATCATGAAGTTCATACCAATTCTATCATTCGTTCTATTACTATTTATTCAGCTAGTGGGATCTATAAATTACGCTAGAGTACACAGTATAGAAAAGCTATCTACTACCATAGAAGGTAATGGAGCCCGTGATAAATATACTCCACCACTGCCTGGACTAGGGACTGCTAGCCTTGGGTCCAACATACTACCAATGGATTTGAGGTCCATTCATGATTGGAAACTAACTGACTTACTATTGGTAAGTGATATAGACGGTAATTTACATGGTATAGAACGAGATACAGGCACATTACTTTGGACTTTACCTATAGATGATCCATTAGTGAAGATATCTACAAACTCTAACGGAGGACCCAGTTCAAACGAACAAGAAGATAATGATAACGATGATGAAGAGTCAAGTCAGTTTGATGACCAACTAAATAATCAACTGCTGAACATACTTTGGTTTGTAGAGCCATATAATGATGGTTCGTTATTTTATTTTACTCCTAAATTTGGTCTTAATCAATTGCCAACTAGTATAAAACATTTGGTATTGGAATCACCTTTCTCTCTTGACGGTGACGATAAAATATATACTGGATCTCGAAAAACTTCGTTATATACGATAAATATCCATACTGGACACATATCATCCAGTTTTGGTAATAATGAACAAGAAATATGCCCAATTCCAACCATCCACAAGCTTCATAACCCAGAAAAGATCTCTGATACTGAAGATACAATCATGATCGGTAAGACTACATTCGAGTTATCAATACATCTGAAAGAAAATTCTAACGTTGTATGGAATGTTACTTATTCACAATGGGGTCCCAATAATATAGACAATGACTTGATTGTGCAAAATCAACAGAGTATCGATAAATTATATTTCACTCCATTTCATGATAAATCTCTCCTTGGAATCAATAAAGAATTAGGAACCCCAATATGGATTAGCAAACTTCCTTCACTTGCGGTGAATGTGTTCGACGTATTTGGAAATTCGAAATCGGCAGCTCCAGGGTCAGATGAACCGCTGACAAGATACGTTTGCTTGCCTCATCCTTTAAAAGTGCTAAATGATCTTCAACTCTCTGAAGAATCTGATGCTAACAACGATTTGGTCTTCATTAACAAAACCGCATCTAACAGTCATTGGTTTGCAATGAGCTACAAGAATTATCCAACGTTAATAAAAAGTGCACCGATTTCGGCCTATCAAATGGCTTTATACACTAAGCAAAGACAAGAAGAAGGTGAAGGAATTAAAATCACTTCATCGTCATCCTTTTCTTCTTCTCACAATTTAGTTATGGATAACTTGAGAAACTTGCAGGTTTCAGGAACTCAAGTTGATCAAGATGAAGTTCAAAGATTATTAAATGGAATTCATCGAGTATTCAGATTAAATGCTGAGAATTTATATCAACCACATCTGAGATGGGATAAGAAGAAGTCCTCGTATTCAAAAAATACATATAAACAAATAGGGGATGGTAATGAGGAAAACCATGAGATAAATTCAGATGAAATCGATTCCACTACAACTAGCGACAGTCCCAATAATATCATAGACGGGATCTGGTTTCCTGATGAGGCTATGGACCATTATGATAGGTCTCCTGATAATAAAAACAAGAATTCTTTAGAGCACGATAAGTTGTTACTTTTGGACGCTGTTGATAAATCTCTTTCGGAGCTGAAAAAGGTTCCTCCTGTGGCTACACCTCAATTCTATGAGGTAGAAGATACAACATCTGTGAAATCTTTGGCCCTTATAAAGCGAATATGTGAGGATATAATTGTAATTCTAGTGTTGTTAGTTTTGCTAATGTCTTTTGGAAGATTGTCTACATTTACTCGGCAATTTGCACGAATTATTTTTGACTGGGAAGCTAACAAGCCCGTAACTCAAATTGTTGAGAACGATTTGGTAAAAGTGAGAGACAGCAATGTTGTCATTACTAAATCAAACGATACAGGAGAAGAGCCAGGTATCAACCATATCGGACCTGATATCGAGGATACTAATGGAGAAACATTGAACTCTAGGAATGTGGAAGTGGTAGCAGGAAAGGACGAGATTTTCAGTAATGACAAAGATGAAATCATGGTAGCAGAGACTGAAACCAAGAGTGTTAAAAAGGTAACTATTTCAGTACCTGGACTTGACGGGGATCAACATGTGGTAGAACCACTGGATTTACTAGATGAAGATGGCCAAGATACTGGTTCGAAAAAGAAACGGAAAAGAGGAAGTAGGGGCGGTAAAAGAGGTGGAAAATCTTCAAAAAAAAATGGAGTATGTCTGGAACATGGAGTTGACATTGAAGAGATAATTTCTGACAACACTTCAAGACTTGACCTTGAACTGTCATCTGTGTCAACAGGTGTAGAGACAGAAGCATCGATAATATCAACCAAAAGCCTTATAAAAACGCTCCCTCAAGCAAATAATCCAGTGAAGAAACTTCAAATTGAAAACAATTTGATTCTTTCAGATAAAGTTCTTGGATATGGATCTCATGGTACAGTAGTCTTCCAAGGTACGTTTGAAAATCGTCCTGTTGCAGTGAAAAGAATGTTATTAGATTTTTTTGATATTGCAAGTCATGAAGTTAGACTCTTACAAGAAAGTGACGATCATCCGAATGTTATTAGATATTTCTGTTCGCAACTGAGCGAACTGGAAAAGTTTCTATATATTGCCATTGAACTTTGTTTATGTTCGCTCGAAGATATAATCGAGAAACCATCTACTGTTAGTATACCGGGACAAATGTGGTGTCTCCAGAACTATCCAATGGTCAATGATATGTTATTGCAATTGGCTAGTGGATTGCACTATTTACATCTGTTGAAAATTGTTCATAGAGATTTGAAACCTCAGAATATTTTGGTTGGTGATACAAACTCCAACAAAAAATCTATTCATAATAAATCTTCAAGCTCTAGAGCAGAGATTAGATTATTAATTTCAGACTTTGGATTGTGTAAAAAACTTGACTCAGATCAATCTTCTTTTAGAGCAACTACACAAAATGCTGCTCTGGGTACTTCAGGTTGGAGAGCACCGGAACTATTATTGCATCATGATTTGTTGGAGATTTCTCCCGATTCTATTTCATCAATTGGATCATCGAAGTCTCTTAATGGAACCAATAATATAAGTACCAATGGTAGCAATATTAATGATGGTGGAGGGAAACGGTTAACTAAAGCCATCGATATATTTTCACTCGGTTGTGTATTCTTTTACATTCTTACGGGAGGATATCATCCATTTGGTGATAGATATCTTCGTGAGGGAAACATTATTAAAGGAGAATTTGATTTGTCGCTTTTAGCCAAAGCTTGTCCATATGACAAAGTTGAGCTGGTTGATTTAATATCATCGATGATTAGCTTCAATCCTAAAAACCGTCCTGACACTCATGCGATATTAAAGCACCCATTCTTCTGGACACTGGGGAAGAAACTTGAATTTTTACTTAAAGTTAGCGATAGATTTGAAGTTGAACGAAGAGATCCTCCAAGTGACCTATTACTAAAGTTGGAAGAAGCATCAGAAAAGATATGTCAACTTGACTGGCACAGCAAAATGGGAGATGAATTCATGGACAATTTAGGTAAATATAGAAAATATCAAACTGCAAAATTGATGGATTTATTACGAGCTTTAAGAAATAAATATCATCATTTTAATGAATTACCCGAATCTTTGAAAGTTCAATTGAGTCCATTACCCAATGGCTTTTATCATTATTTCAATGATAGATTCCCAAATTTATTGCTCGAGATTTACTATGTGGTTAGAGATAATTTAAAGGATGAACATGTTTTCCAAGAGTACTATTGAACAATATAGACATTTCATGATTATATAAAATATACAGCAGAGCAAGAGAGCTCGGGTCAGTTAATATAGAGATGTAGAGCAAGGATAGAGGAGTGGATGGAGTGGTTGGAGTGGATGGGGTGGTTGGAGTGGATGGGGTGGTTGGGGCAGCTAGGCGATGGAAGTCAAATCTACCTCTCAGAGTTCTACAATACTGATAATGTATTAAGTATCTATTAATGGAAGAAGGAAATCATGAAAATGTAGTTGTGTGGATGTAGATGTGAATGTTCGGTACAGTTAAGGACCCCTAATTTACGAGTAATTGTGAAAAGTTTGGACGACAACATTGGAGAGCAATTGCAAGACTGTGAGTTTAAAGTTACCCACAATGTTACTTCATGTCCTCACAATATGTAGAGCCAAGTCTAAAAGAGTGGTCTCCTTCCTTCGAGTCAGGAGCGACATTGTACATAGACAAGGAGTGTATCTCATCAATACCCAAAAACATACGTGCTGATGTTAATTTATGACCAGAAGTATTTCAGAGCTGTTTCTGTTCTTTCTGTTCTTTCTGATCCTCAGCTCCTCAGTTCCTCAGTTCCTCAGTTCCTCAGTTCTTCAGTCCTTCAGTCCTTCAGTTCTTTTAGTTTCAGTTCTTAGCCTTTCTCTCCTTCTTGCCCTTGGGCTTAGATATCCTTCCTGATTTTGTAGGCGTTATGCCTTTTATATCCTTCCCTCTATTGCTATCCTTCTTTTTCTTCTTCTTCTCCTCCTCCTTCATCTGCGAGGCAGTCAAATTATTTTCATCTTCCATCAGTTCATCCTCAAACTTTGTATGTTTTCCAAAATTCGCTGAACTAATAGCTGGAGCTCTTAAAGAGTCACCAACCGCTGCTCCTCCACCATTTATCTTACCTCCAAGTGTATTTTCAAGGAATTTTCGGGCTGCTATTGAATCTTGTACCGTTGTATCCTGCTTTGAAAGCTTGGCCTCTAATTCTTTCAACCTTGACATATAAGATTTTATTCTGGCCAACTCCTTCATTATTGGATGAGTGGTTGTATCTATTCCTATGGATTTAAGATAGGCATATATGGTCGATATAAGAACATAAGTATAATTGTTATAGAACTTTATCTTATCAACCGGTGTTTCACAAGAAGCTATGTGATCATCAAGAGACTTTCCTAAAATTGGTTTCAATTTTAATCCAAGATTACCAGTGGTCAGGTCCAAAGCTTGAACGAAGCGTTTCATGTTCTCTATTTCTTCCATCGCGCAACGAGATGTTGGTTGGACAGAGTATTAGAGATGGCAGTTAGTTGTAAGGGAAATTTTTAAAAGTAATAGTCAGTATTACAGACTGTAGCTATGATTGTAAATCAGATTATGAAGCACGAAGGTAAAGAAGAGAGAACAATGTATCGTCTTGCAACTTTCGGTTGGACTATGAAAGTATTTCAGAATTTTGATGAGTGCGAATTATTTCTCAGTGAAGCAGCCAGCCAGTGCCAAATGAGGTTTCCCACTAAGAGAAGAAGAGGATGAGCAGGCCGCTCATCGCAAGAGATTTTGAGATTCTGAGATTTTGAGAAATTGAGAGATTGTTCAAACTGATGATTACATAGCTTGAAACCTCATCGTTTTTAATTAGAGATACAGCAGCTTATAGATCATCATGGCACGTACCAATAGAGAGATCTTAACTGGTGGGAAGAAATATGCTCAGAAACAAGAAAGGAAGCATAGGGTGGATGAAGTGTTATTCGATAAAGATGCTAGAGTGGAATATTTAACTGGGTTCCATAAACGTAAAGTTGAAAGACAAAAAAAGGCTCAGGTGTACAATAAGGAACAAGATAGATTGGCTAAGATAGAAGAGAGAAAGAATCTAAAAGAAGAAAGAAAGAAGGATCTTGATAAGCAATTGAAGAGATTCAATGAGACAGTCAAGGAAATCTCAGGGTTTATAAAAGACGACGAGGATGAAGAAGATGATGAAGACCAGGATGAAGAATGGAACGGAATTGAAGATCAGGAGGAAGTTAAAGAGAAAAATGCTAATGATATTAATAAAAAGGGAACCCTTCAACATAACGAAATCTATAAACTCGACGAATCACTGATGGCTCATTTACAGGACAGTCCTGTGATAATCGATGAAGAGACGGTTGTTAGCGTCGAATCACTTGATAGTCCTGCAGTGATATCCATACAAGAAAACGTGGAAGCGTTGTCTAAGGCAAACAATGTACACTTGGAAAAATCCGATCAAGTGTTGAAAGAATCTAGTGGCAAGGCAAAGAACTATGCGGTGGTTCCCAAATCAAACGATAACCTGAAGCAGAAAAAGAAGAAGTTTAGATACTTGAGCAAAGCTGAAAGAAGAGAAAATACCAGAAAGGAGAGATATAAGGGTAATAATCCAAAGGGTTCGAGTAGTTCAAAGAGTTCTAGTGGACCAAGAAGTTCAAGCAGTTCCAAGAGTTCGAAGGGGTCAAAAGGTGCTAAGAATCTGAAGAATCTGAAGAGGTAAGAAGAGGGACAACCAAGACAATCCAGCCATTCACACTTGAGAACTGGGTCCTTGTAACGAGGTGAAGCTCCCGTTGTTGACGGTGATCACCTTAGTTGATTCCACTTCTCTACGGAGCCAAGAAGAGACCAGGTGGGTATCTGAAAAATGTTACAGATAAAGAAAATTGCTGAGAAGAAATCCCTAAGCCAGAGTAGTCATGAGCAATAGGGTCTTCTCCGATCGCATGTTAAAAGGTCCCATATCATTAGAGTCAATATGACCAACTACTCCAAGTGCAATTGACAGAATTTCTGGTAAAATTGTAGTACGTCACTGTCTTGACGCTCCGCTGGCCGCTGCTCGCGGCGAGCCACTGCGTGGGGCCAGGCTCGCTACGCTCGAGGTCTGGGGTTTCCCGTAGGGAACAGCCCTCCGCAGGAGTCTCCATGAAATGGGCCCTAGCGGAGCGGTTGTGGGTGCACAGTAAAAGAGTATCATTAAAGTAACTAGCATAATAGAACAAATTTTTATATCGCAGTATCTCTTCAGTATCTCCAGTATCATATTTTATCTTATGTTCCTCGTTCTTCTATTATCCAGTCGAATTGGTTGCAACCCTATCCTGCTCCTAAACTACTTACCCCGATAGTATCGCATCCGGGTAACAGATTCACAATTTTTCACATCTCAAAATAAATTCGCAGCTCAACCTCTGGCGATGAAAAAAAAAGTTGAAATAGTCCTCGATGGATGTTCTTCTCTTCTTCCAAGACAAGAATTTCGATTAGATAAAACTTTAGAGTATCTGTCGTTTTATTTCAAAAGTCAAACTAATCTTTGTGTGTCAGTTTGATACGTTTGGATTAGTTGGTTTTGTAGTAAATTGTATGTAATATTCATATTCACACTATGATTTCTATCATCCTCTTGCCCATTTTTATGATGACAAGCTGTCGCCCCAAACGGAGGATCCTTTTCAGGACTATGACCGATTCGATTTAATGCCAAACACACTGAAAATTCTGATGAAAATTGTCAAGATGGATGGATAGAAGGGAAAATAACCTAAAATAACAATGTTTACTAACAATAACTAGAGACTCATACTTCAGAGTATTGTAATCTTATGAATCTTGTATAGAAAATTGGAAGTTTTCCTAATTTTCCTCCCGTGACTAATGATGTTTCCATGCTAATCATGAATACTTCTGATTAAAACATACTGAAATCGCGGTGCTAAGCACTGCGTCTGAAGTCTGGGATGTAATTCTGTATTTAGTTTGAGGATTAGTGGTGAATTGTAGACTGTAGTATGTATCGATTGGGAGTTGAGCAAGCGTTCCCTCGAGGTAAGAACGTTCGCTAATTGTTTTTCTTCAGCAGTAATGAAAGGAGAGCCTACTGGAGGTTCTTGCGAAAGTGTCAAGTGCTTGCCATCTGTATATCCTTTAGGAGGCTACTTTTCACTTGATAGCGTAAGCTCCGTTGAACTCCGACTAGATATGCTTGTATGCTTGTATGCTTTCTGGTTAAGCTCTCCAAAAAGTACTCCATGTGGTTCTCGTTCAAGAGAACTGAACCAATTCCTCTGGCATGGATTCTACGCGGTGTCTGTTCCTCCGCTGCGAACTCCAAAATGTGTTCGCGAGCGTTTCTCTGGAAAATGATAGGCAAAAGCTGTCAGTCTACCCTCTTTCTTTGACCAAGTACATGAACTAGACATATGATGGGCGATGGCGATATCTCATGGCCCGAATTTGTTCATTTAGTTCCTCTTCCTTACAAAATCCTCTTGTTGGTGGATTTGGGAATCTATCTTTGGTATGTCATAACTAGAGTCAACTATAAATATCTTAATATCAACACGTTGCAACTCTTGTCTCTATCTTATTCACAACACAATTATGCTCAACTCGATAGCTATTTACCCCATGATGGAGAATTTGCTACCACTACTGGTGCTGATTATAAGGAAAATAAATTATTAATCTTGGGAATATGGCAGCTCTTCAAGGAAATCTCTATCATCGTAGCAGGAAGTTTTATCAGTTATCATGTTCTTAAAATTTATCAAGACTCGGCGATTTTTGCTCCATTATTTCATATAATTGCTTATATAACGATAATTATTGTACTATATCGCATATTCTTTTCTTATGATACTTCGATAGGTTCACATCGAAACTTTACTACCGTTAAACGTATCTTACTTGGAAGAATCAACTCAAAAACTATGAGATCTAATGATATCTTGATCTCTGATTCTTTTGTTTCTTATTCAAGAGTTCTTAATGATTGTTTCCTTTTATTATGGATCACATGGAATGGAGATTTAGGAAACGGTGGTATAGATACTCCTTTGTACAGCATAACTCTCGAAGTAATTGCCCTTGGTATTCCTGTATTTATACGGATAAAACAATGTTGGTACGAATATTCAATTACTGGTTCCAAACAACATCTTTTGAATTTACTCAAGTATACTACCAATTTTGGACCTTTAATTATGAATATTTTTATAAGAAAAGCTTCAACTTCTACTGTTTTTGATGAAGACACCAAGTCAATTATATTACATTCACTTAATAATCGATGGTATTTCTTTACCATGATAAATTCTAGTTATTCTTTTGTATGGGATATCAAGATGGATTGGGGGTTAGGGTTTTTTGATATCATTTTCAAAGGTTACAACAAATTTGAATCTTTAGATGATCAACTCCTCAGACCGAGATCTCAACTTATTGGACCTCCTATCAAATACTATATTGTGATTGGAGTTGATTTTATTTTAAGGTTCTTATGGGTGTTTAAGTATTTTCAAAGTTCAAGATACTTGATTTCTGGTATGGGAGTATTTCTTTATGGAGGAAATGCATTTCAATTGGGGTATACATTACTTGAATTACTTGAAATATTAAGGAGATGCGTTTGGTGTTTCCTTAAACTTGAGTCCGATTGGTTCAAGTTACAATCAAAGGGCATTGAACTTCTGGCAGTAAAGGGGAACTGAAGGGGTTATAGAATAATAGACACTTTAACTTTTTTTTTTGTTTTTTGTTTTTTGTTTTTTGTGGATATCACTGTTCAAAGGATGAGGATGACATGGAAGACTCTCGAAATTGAATACATAGCTGTAATAACTCTTCACTGCTCTACAGATTTCCTTTACCCTAATCTCTCATCTCAAGTAACCCTCCGACAACTTGATAAAATCCAATCCCATTCCTATTTTCAAATTACCTACAACAACTTCTTAAATATGTTTGTTCATTAACCCTATTTAGATATACAAAAAGATCTGCTACACCTGTAGCTTATCGCTTCTAAGAATAATGTGAACTGTTCTGCAGGTTCACTCATCAACGTTAATTCTTTTCATGCAGTTTATCAACAGTGCTTCATCTGGCCTGTTTTCCAATTTAAACAGATTGATCATCCAACCATTTCTGTGAATTGGTCCTCCAAGCTAAATCTGCCTTTGGACTAACTCTGGTCTCAGAAGCCCATTTATATTTCAAAGGTGATTTTATCACTACATAGGTGACTAAAACGGAGGACATGGCAATTATGGCTCCAGCGTTTAAAGGTATAGCATGATGACCCATGGTGTATGAAAATAAGTGATGGTTAAACAAGCAAGTGTTTCTTAGTTAAAGGATGTCTCTCTTTCAAGTTTGTTACTTTTTGGCGATCTTTGGTTGGTTGAGGTTCGGTGAGACACTACAAAATTGGATCACGTGATAGATGCTTGGATTGTTAGATATGTAACTAGATCGATGATGGAGTATATATCATACATTGAGGTTACATGTTAATGTTTTTGGAGATAATTCCTCAACTAGCATTGATTTTGTCCTTGAAATCATGCTCTCGTGCTGAGTTAATTGCCTGATTTCTGGTAAATGTCTGGTGGATTTTGTGTGGGTGCATGGGTGTATGGGTGCAAAATAGGAATGGAGAAAAGAAGCAACAACAAACCGCTCACTTGTTTCAATACCAACCATTATAATTTGAAAAATATCCACAATTAAATCTCCACTATAAGTTTCTAATGACTTTCAATAAACGAAATAGCCATTTGCATAGCTGCTGTTCCTCCATAATAGTTGTTCTATGGGGCTCTCCAGATGTACCCATCCAAAGAAAAATAAGAGCTTATGTAACAGCTACACCTCGATTATGTAATCCGCGAGTTAGAAGAAAAAAAAAATGTTTGAATGCCAAAATGAAAATTTCAACCAAAGTTGAATCTGAAAACTAAAGAAATTGTGATTATAGAACTCATTTATAGCTCTAGGTAATAACGCCATTTATTCTCTCGCATTCTTGTCCTCTTTGTCTATATAGAATATGTTGAGATTGGCAGCTAAAGGCAGAACTGGGTTCTCAGTTTCTAAGTTGTGGACTTTGAACAGAAATGGAGAACCAATATCGAAATTGAATCATCATTCGATTTCATTTAATACTGTCAATTTCTTGAATAGTCACAAAAAATTTTCTTCAACTTCATACTCATTATCTGATAATAGTCATACATCTTCTAATCCTGCAACTTCTTATGATGATATTCTTGATTTTGGTAGTTATAAAAGTAACATTTATACTCATAGATTACCAGAATCAACTGCTGAACAATCCCCAGAATTAATTGCTTTACATGCTAGATTGAACTTACCAAAGAGTTATAGTTTATCAACATTATCTCAAGCATTAAATATGGAACAAAAAAATGAAGGATTAGCTAATAATTTTGGACTTAATACATTTGGTAAGTCATTATTATCTTACTATGTTGCCGAGTACTTATTGGTAAAATACCCTCGTTTACCAATGCCAATTCATAACCAATCAGTTGATGCATACATGGGAGTTGAACTGTTAGCATCGATTGGAAAATCATGGGGGATTCAACCTGATAGAAATTCAAAATTAGAAAAATATCTCGCCCAAGAACCTTTTTATATGAAATATGGTAAATTAAGATATCTTGGAGAATCAGAAAAGGAGGAGATTAAGGAACCAGGAGTGATAGAACTTTCTAATTCTGAAATCAATTCAATAAATAATCAAACTGGTAAATATATTCCTCTGGAACTGGAAGCTTATGCTTCAGCAGTTAGATCAATTACAGGAGGACTTTACACTCATACTGATGAAGTTACCACCAAACAATTTATTAAAGATCACATTCTTTCTAGAAAGCTTCCAATAGATCAAATGTTTCAATTTCAACAACCAACAAGAGAGTTGGTCAGATTGGGTGAAAAGTTGGGATTCAAGAAACCAATTGAAATTAGACTTATTGCTGAAACTGGTAGATTATCATCTCATGCAATTTTTGTTACTGGAGTATTTGTTGGTACTGAGAAATTGGGTGAAGGTGTTGGTTCATCTATTGCTGAATCTAAGACTAGAGCTGCGGTTAACTCATTAATGGGCTATTATTTGTACAGTCCTATCAGTCTTGAAGGAGAATTAAAAGTACCAAGTGATGAAGGTTATAAATTTGAAGGAGTTGTTGGGCTTGGGGATGTAGCCATTTAATGTAAATAGATCAATACATAATAAAGTAACAGAATTCAAGTCTTAGGAAGTTTCTGAGGTATCAGGTGTATCTGGTTTGAATGTGAGTGGAGTGGAGTAGAGTGGAGTAGAGTGGAGTAGAGCAGATTAGGAGTGATCATATCAGTTTCTTTGACTTGCAATGACAAAAAAAAAATAAAAACTAATCAAAGTGCTGATTCAACAGATCACTGATGGCTCAGAGTGTAACAACAGTCACCATGTATTGAATGGGGAACACCGCAAGCTAAAAGATTGGTGAACGTATTCTTGAATTTGTTCATTTCTGCAGTATATAATGATTATCTGCCTCCTGTTTGTCATTTTCTAGTCTTCTATCATGATGTCTTCTTGTATATACTATATTTCTTTGGAGGATTGTAAAGGAATGAGAAAATTGTAAATGGAGAAAATGCAACCTTCTTAGTGGTAAATATTATGTTGTAAAAGTCCATCACCATGTGACATCTACTGCCCGTTAATATTACAAGCAATTGATGTTATACTCTAACTACAGACAGACAGACAGACAGGGAGTGGCTATCTTGCCACTGAATTGTTCTCTTCACCTTAAGTATGTACGTACCGGACAGAGGTGGGTAACAAGAAGAATGTAAATCTTTCCACTATGAGGAAATCAACCAATTCGCTCTCTGAAATTTTTCAAACGTGTTAGATATTGGCAGAAACTTCACAATAACTTAACAAAAAGTTGACAAAAACTAAGAATTTCACATTCTTGCCGTATTAAAGAAGTACTTCAAGTACTATTGGAATCAGTTGTTTGCACCCAAAGTTACTTCCCCCTAAACGGTTCGCAGCAAAAGAGAAACAAGAATATTGAGACCACTCAGCAGAACGTTCCCTGCCCCGCGCAATATCCGCCGGGCCCTTTTGATAAAAGTTCTCGCTAATTGTAGGGGAAGCTTGCCTAACAAAATTGATTTTCTTCGCGCTATTTAGAGATTCTACAACCACTAATTGCAATACATTGATGTTAATTGCACCAATGAACTGGTGAATTTATTATAATTTTGAAACTAAATTAGATCATTTAGAAGTGCAAGATCATATTTTAACCAATAAGCTTACTTATCATGAGAAAAAAATCCAAAATATTCCCATATAATCACCTCCTCTCTACCTTTACTCTCATAATCCTCAATCTTCCAGAGTCAATTATAATACAATTTAGGCGGTCCCAAGTCAATAAAATTGAAAATTTTATTTTTCTCTTCAGAAAATTGCTCCATGGTGGTACTGCACAAAACCCTAGTATACTCATTCATTCTTAAAGATCTCATCGGGTTCAGGATTTTACATATCAATTTGTTTCTTTAGGTATAGCTTATAGATTAGCAACTTCAATTCAAAGAAGTGAAAAAAGGGGAGACCTTAGTACATTTCTTTTACCTTTTTTCTTTCCGTTTCATCAGTTTCCAAAATGTCACTCAATATCCTCGTTATTGGTAATGGAGGACGTGAACATGCAATCACTTGGAGACTTTCTCAATCAACTTCTGTCAACCAGATCTTTGTAGCCCCAGGTAATGGAGGTACTTCACTTGTAGAAAAAGTTGTTAACGTTCCAGAATTATCTGGTTCTCCTGAAAATTTCGAGGCCCTTCAAAAATTTGCTGTTGAAAATAAAATTGATTTGGTGATTCCTGGTCCAGAACAACCATTAGTTGATGGAATATCTACCATTTTTGCTAAAGTTGGGATTCCAGTATTTGGACCATCTGCTAAAGCTTCCCGTATGGAAGGATCAAAGGCATTTTCCAAAATATTTATGGATAAGCATTCGATTCCAACCGCTAAGTTTGAAAATTTCACTAATGTTGAAGATGCAAAGAAACATATTGAATCAATTGATTACAAGATGGTATTGAAAGCTGATGGTATTGCAGCAGGTAAAGGAGTATTGATCCCTGAAACCAAAGCTGAAGCATTAGAAGGATTGAACGAAATCATGGTTGCCAAAAATTTTGGTTCAGCGGGTGACGAAATTGTTATTGAAGAATTTTTGGAAGGTGATGAACTTTCTATTTTAACCTTCACCGATGGTTATTCATTTTTCAATTTACCAGCAGCTCAAGATCATAAAAGAATTGGTGATGGAGATTCTGGTCTTAATACTGGAGGTATGGGAGCTTATGCCCCAGCACCAGTTGCCTCTGAAGCTATTTTAAGAAAAATTGATGAAACAATTATCAAACCAACCATTGATGGAATGAGACAAGATGGTTTCCCAATGGTTGGGATTCTTTTCACTGGTATTATGGTTACTCCATCAGGTGAACCAAAGGTTTTAGAATATAATGTTCGTTTTGGAGATCCTGAAACTCAAACTGTATTACCACTTTTAACCAAGGACACCGATTTAGCTCAAGTTATGTTAGCATGTGCTGAACATAGACTTGATTCTGTTAAAATCGCTACTTTACCAAACACTTTTTCAACTACAGTGGTAATGGCAGCTGGAGGATATCCAGAATCTTATAATAAAGGAGATCTTATTGAAATCGATGCAGCTATTCCAGAAGATACTTTTATTTTCCATGCTGGTACTTCAACTAATAAAGATGGTAAAGTAGTTACTGCTGGAGGTAGAGTTATTGCTTCAACAGCAGTTGCTTCTTCTTTAAAAGAATCAGTTGCAAATGCTTACAAAGGAGTTGATTTAGTGAAATTTTCTAACAAATATAATCGTAAGGATATCGCTCATCGTGCATTTAGAGATTCTGAAAGACAACAACCACTGGCAAAAACTGGAGGTATTACTTATGCAGATGCTGGAGTTTCAGTTGATAATGGTAATCTTCTTGTTGATACTATAAAGGCAAAGGTTAAGTCCACTTCAAGACCAGGTGCAGATTCCGATATTGGTGGATTTGGTGGACTTTTCGATTTAAAGAAAGCTGGGTATAATAATATTGAAGATACATTACTTGTGGCAGCAACTGATGGAGTTGGTACTAAATTAAGAGTTGCTCAAATTATGAATATTCATGATACCGTTGGTATTGATCTTGTTGCAATGAATGTTAATGATTTAGTTGTTCAAGGTGCTGAACCATTAATCTTTTTAGATTATTTTGCTACTGGAAAGTTAGATATTGAAGTTTGTGCCAAATTTGTTAGTGGAGTAGCAGATGGTTGTATTCAAGCAGGCTGTGCCCTTGTTGGAGGAGAAACATCAGAAATGCCTGGTATGTATGATGTTGGTCATTATGATACAAATGGTACTGCTGTTGGTGCTGTTACCAAAGGTAAGATTTTACCAAAGATTACTGAAATGTCTAGTGGTGATATACTTATTGGTTTAGCATCAGATGGGTTACATTCAAATGGGTTTTCATTAGTTCGTCATATTGTTGAGAAAACTGGGGTTTCTTATACATCCAAAGCTCCATGGTCGAAAACTGGTAAATCTATTGGAGAAGAGATATTGGTTCCAACTAAAATTTATGTTAAACAATTACTTGGATCTATTAATGAAGACTTACTACTTGGTTTAGCACATATTACTGGAGGTGGATTGGTGGAAAACATTCCAAGAGCAATTCCAAAACATTTACAAGGTAAAGTTGATCTTAATAGTTGGGAAGTTCCAGAAATTTTCAAATGGTTTGGTAAACAAGGGAATGTTCCTTTTGAGGATATTTTGAAAACTTTGAATCTTGGTATTGGTATGGTACTTATTGTTAAGAAGAGTAACGTTGATAAAGTGTTAAGCAATTTATCCAAAGAAGGTGAGACCGCATATGTGATTGGAGAATTAGTTGAACGTGGACAAGGTGAAGAAGGATGTGTTGTTAATAATGTTGAAGGATTGTATTAGATAATGAAAGAGAGAGAGAGAGAGAGAGAGAGAAGAACTAAAAGAACTAAATAACGAAGTGCCTGATGTAAGTTGGTGAATGTGCATTGCGCAAGTTTGTAGAAGCAAGGCTAAAGCATCGAATGATGTATGGGTGTAGAGGTGAAGGTGTTCGGAGGTGTAGCGGTTCAGAGGTGTAGCGGTTCAGAGATGTAGGGGCTTAGAGGTTAAGGAGTCCATCCTTAGGGTCAATGTAATCACAATGGAACCATTTTGACCACTTCGTAGCTGACGGTCCCACTGTGGTTCATGGTTGTCTGGATGATACACCATTTGGCGAGGTGTTCGGATGTCTTTTCATCTCGCTCCACCATAATCATATGCTTGAATGAATAGATAGCGAAGTATGATATCTCACTTTTGGTCAAGAGATCAGAAGTTCTCAGAAGCACTCGGAAGCGCTCATGTGCAATTTCCTTATCGTATCTACCTGAATTAAAGAGAATTTCAGAGTTGGGGAAAAGAATAAGACACAGTGAAAGCTCCTCAAAATTCAATTAGAGCCCTCAAACTATTCACATCAGATGGTCTTCCACCTGCAACCATTCAGCCATTTCACATACTTCGCTCTCCACAATTTTTTCGCCTATTTTGCACTAATTGTCTTGCGAAAACCCTTACTATTGTACGATTAGCGAATCAATTAGCTGCGAAATGATGTTCAAAATTAGGGGATCCACTGTACTAAAGCTAAAAAAATGAAAAAGACTTGGTTCCAGGATGATTCGTGATGTCACGTGAATTCATGAAAAAAGTTCCATCTCCCTTTGAAGCAAACGAAACGCTACGAGGCTACAGCATTAGAAGAGAGGTCAGGTAGAGGACATTAAAATCGATTACTATGAATTTTTCAAGCTCAAGTCACTTGAGATCACGCATTTCTTTAATAAATGTTTATTAGACTTATAACTATTCAAAGAAAAAAATGATAGTACATACTAATTCAAGCTCGTAAACTTTAATAAATGAAAAATTCAATATGAACAAATTTTACACAAAATCCCAAAATGGATAAGAAATGCTTCTGGATTTGTCAGACTCTTCTTTGGAACCACTTTTTTCTTTCGCCTTTCTGTAGCTATAAAGTGTAGACTATACCGCGATATATAATTCACAACCACAAGCATCTGACGAAGGAAAAGAAAACTCCAAGAAGAAAGATTTTAGATATCAGTTCAGTGGTAGATACAACTTTCTGAGACAGCTAGCAACAGATTTGATACTGGTGAGAGAGTGGTTGTTAAACTTGCTGAGAACCATAGTTGTAAGATCCAAAACATCTGATCTATCCGGAAGAACGATACGGGAGGCCCAGAATAAGAGTCAAGAGACCAATCTACCGAAGTTATTAACTACGAGATAGATATTGAATTTGCACTCTAGCTTGTCCCCCAATAGTTCGACTCATCGCAGCTCAATTGAATAGAGTAGTACTTCGACAAATCTTTGCTTCTACTCAATTTTGACGAAGACTACTATTCAATTCTGATTCAATTTCTTTCAATTCAGACTCAGTTGAACTTTTCATTGAAAAAAAAAAAAATAAAGTCATTTGATTATTCTTAAACTCAAGCCCCCACCCAGCCTTTATAGATAAGAACTAAAGTTTGTTTTACAACTAGGTACCTGCTTGCTAAGAAATATTATCACTTACAAATTCATTTTGGTTCTTACTATTAATTATCAGAACCTTTCTTCTATTCATTGCATTCTTTAGTCTGTATTTTCATTTTTCATTTCTCATTTTTCATTCCACTAATCATATTCTATGGGTCTCTTATCTTTAGGAACTCCACTTGATTGGCACGAATCGAAAAAATTAAATGAACATGTTCGTGATAATGGTATCATTCAATTGATTAACATTTTTAAACAACATTATAATAGAAATAATGATTCATATTTATGGGGTGATGAAGTTGAATACATGCTTGTTGATATAGATGATAAGCAACATACTGCCAAATTATCCATCGATGAAGATCAGATTTTAATAGACTTAAATGATCCAGAAAAGCCAGAATTATTTAAAAAAGTATTAGAAGAAAATGTATCATTCCATCCAGAATATGGTAGATTTATGATTGAAGCAACTCCATTAAGACCTTATGATGGTAATGTATTACATGATTATATTTATGTGGAAGAAAATATGATTCAAAGAAGAAAGATCTCTCAGAGTCAATTACCAAATCATATTCAACCTTTAACTCTTACAGCATTTCCAAGAATGGGATGTAAAAATTTCACATCTCCAAATGCTAAACCAATTGGACCAGCTTCTCAATCTTTATTTTTACCCGATGAAATTATTAATCGTCATGTTAGATTCCCAACATTAACTGCCAATATTCGTAAAAGGAAAGGTCATAAAGTGGCAATCAATATTCCAATATATCCTGATGTTAATACCAAACTCCTTGATGATTCAATCCCTAATAGAGAATTATTTCCTAGTGATATTGAACCTTGGATTGGAGCTTCTAAACCAGGTCATGTTTATATGGATTCAATGGGATTTGGTATGGGAAGTTCTTGCTTACAAGTTACAATGCAAGCTTCTAATATTTCAGAAGCAAGGTATTTATATGATGCATTAGCACCTTTAACTCCAGTATTATCAAGTATTAGTTCAGCTACTCCAATTTTTAAAGGATATTTAGTTAATCAAGATCTTAGATGGAATGTTATATCTGGAGCAGTTGATGATAGAACTTTTATTGAAAAAAATGTTGAACCATACCCTAATTATGATTTATTTGGAGGACTTGACGTTAATTTGAAAGCTAAACATCATATTAATAGCCTTGGAGGAGGGATTGGAATCAATGGTGATAGAATAATTAATAAATTCGGTGATACTAAATTATCAACCAAGGATGGGAAACCAATTCAAAAAATTCCAAAGAGTAGATATGAAACAATTGATAATTATTTGGGATCAAATGAATATTTCGATGAAAGTTATAACGATATTTATTCACCAATTAATGAAAAAGTTTATAATAAATTATTGAATTTTAAATATAAAGATGAAAAAATATTTGATGAAGTACTTGCTCGTCATTTTGCTCATCTTTTCATTAGAGATCCATTGGTAATATTTTCCGAAAGAATTGATCAAGACAATGAATTAGAAAACGATCATTTTGAAAACCTTCAACTGACTAATTGGCAAACTTTAAGATTTAAACCTCCAGCATTATATGATCAAAATGAAGTTAAGGATTTATCAAGTACTCCTGGTTGGAGAGTAGAATTTAGACCATTAGATATTCAATTATCTGATTTTGAAAACGCAGCATTTTCGGTCTTTTTAAGTTTACTTTCTAAAGCAATTTTAAAATTCAGACCAAATTTTTATATTCCAATTCTGAAAATTGATGAAAATATGATTACTGCTCATAAAGTTGATAGTACATTGAATGATAAATTTTGGTTTAGAAATTGGAAATATTGGAATCTTTGTAATGAAGATTTTATTGATTATGATCTTTCATGGTTTGATAGATTTATAAATCGTGGGAATGATGAATTAGGAGTTGATGAAGTCTATGTTAATGGATATGAATCAAGAAATGGTAATGTTAGTACCAACAATAATTCTGATGCTGAAACCAATTGTACCGATAATATCAAATCCGATTTAAAAAATAATACCGAGTATTTAAGTAAATTGACTGCTAATGAAATAATTAATGGTAATGACCGATTCCCAGGATTAATTAAATTGATAGTTAAGTTAATTGCCAGTGAATTATTACCAGAAAGATCCAAACATCATTGCAATACTAAAGATTTAGCTAAGAAGATGATAAAGTTGCAAAATTATCTTAAACTTGTCAGTTTAAGAGCTTCAGGAAAAATCCCAACTATTGCTCATTGGTTAAGAAATCTGGTGTTAACCAGCGATTTATATAACAAAGATTCCAAGATCTCCGATGAATTAAATTACGAATTGATCAAGAAATCTGTGGCAATATCTGATTATGATTTCGAAGGTAATGAAAAATTATTATTGGATTACTTTGGTGAAGAAATCGGTACATATTTGAAGCAAGAATCATATGGAAGGGCAAAGTGAAGTATATCCATGATATCTGAGCATTGTTGGTAAGACTTTTTGTAATTATTGCAAGTCTCAGAAGTAATAGTTTGAATTGAATAGAGCAAAAAATTTAATACATTCAGACCATCGATCGATACCGTAGTTGAATGTCTCGAAGACAAGTTTGTAGTTCAGAGTGAGGGACGGATAGATACAGCGAGAGAGACATAGAGCCTACACTGGACTACCTGTTCTACATCTCTTTGACTATCCCACTTCATCACTGCCTGTTTCACTCCAGCTTCACTGCAGTTGCACTCCAGTCACCAGTTGTACTCCAGTTCCACTCCAGTCGCCAGCTGCACTCCAATTGCAACCATATGTATAGCCATCTCTATCAAATAAAGCTCATACACTCTTCTCGGTTCGTTTTCACTCACTCCTCAAGATAGACTGGTATCAATATCTCACCTGACTTATGGGTAACTCCATTGAACTGTTTAGCTAGCAATCCTCCCGAATAGCTCGGTTGACTGAACCCAATTTCATTTTTACTGAGATGAACTCCAAAGACAGAATGATCCATAACACAACGTAACAAACTACGTGCTATTCCGAGTCGTCGATAAGAAGGAGCTATCCATATTCTGGATATTCCTAGTATGAGAGATTTATTAATTTGTTTAGGAACTACGTCCTGCGTTTTGTATATCATCCATCGACTTTGTCTTTCTACGCTCACGATTGGATCGGTGGTGCACAAGCCTATGGCTCTGTTCTGATAAATGGCAACAAATGCCTGGCCCTGGACTGGTACATCCTTGTATTGAACCAGTCTCCACGATTGAGAGTCCTGGGGGGCATTCAATTCGGTGTTGACCATTTTTAGCATCTGTTCGACCTTCTTAAGTTGGCCAGTTGAAGATTTATCAACTGCAATGAATATGACTTCAATCGATTTTATATTGGTCGATTTCTGTGTTTGGCTTGAATGTACGATAGTACGGAATAGCATTTCCTTCTGTAAAGAAGAGGGCCAGGAAACTCCCCCTACAAAAGATTTATGATACCGTTCATGAATGTCACGGTCTTTATTTACATGAGAGTAATATGTCATTCCACATATGGGACAAGTGGTGGATTGAGAAGCCAGAGGAATATTCAAAGTTGATTGGACCTTAGCTCGCTTATGGACAGGGTCAAGTTCATGTTGTTTTCTCTTCATAGACACTTTGGAGATGTGAAAGCAAAATCAAAAGTATCAAAATAAACATATACTTACAGGAGTTACAATCTCCAAAACAAGTGCATTTCAAGTTTCAATCAGATCTCAAAAGTGCTTCGATTCGATCAGAATATTTGAGATCTTGGAGAGAGAGACTTTGGCAGGAATCGCATTGCTGTTGCGGGTTCTTCTTGGTGAAGAGTTGGTGGGGATTGGGCGCGGGAACAGTCCTCGCTATTGAGCGTTTCAACATCAATTTAGCGTGTCTCCTAGGGATCATGTTGCTCGCTAATCTTGATTTCACTCTCTTAAGTTCGCGGTATCTCGTGCCATGAATCACCCCAGTTTTCAAAAATTGGTTAAACTCACAGAAAAATTGTTGGAGCACCATCAATAAAACGATTTGGTTGAACTTCTTATCATTACTGCAAGAATATCTGCTCTACACAATGTCTTCAAGTTACGCTAATCTTCTTCCCGCCAATGGTCACTGGAAACAACAAATCACAGACTTCCTTTCTGAAGATGTTCCACTGTTTGATTTTGGTGCATTTGTGGTTGGTAATAAGCCAGAAACCGCCAATCTCTATATGAAACAAGAAGGATTAATTTCTGGGGTTCCATTTGCTGCAGAAGTCTTCAAACAATGTGAATTGACGGTTGAATGGTATTATAAAGAAGGAGATTTTGTTTCGCAAGCAGAAATTGTAAAGAACAACGGTAAGATTGTAGTTGCATTGGTCACTGGTCCAGCTAATAAGATCTTGTTAGCAGAACGTACTGCTTTGAATTTACTTGCTAGAAGTTCAGGAATTGCTACTCAATCGTATAAAACTAAAAAATTGGCTGATGCTACTGGATACACTGGTTTAATTGCCGGAACCAGGAAGACTACCCCAGGGTTAAGACTTTTAGAGAAATACTCAATGCTTATTGGAGGAGTTGATACTCATAGATATGATTTATCCTCAATGGTTATGTTAAAGGACAACCATATTAAATCTACTGGAAGTATTACCAAAGCAGTTAAATCTGCAAGATCTGTCTGTGGGTTTGCTATCAAAGTTGAGGTGGAAGTATCTTCTGAAAAGGATGCTAGAGAAGCTATTGATGCAGGAGCAGATGTGATTATGTTGGATAACTTCAAAGGTGAAGAATTACAACAAGTTGCAAGAAGTTTGAAGAGTTTCTATAGTACTCAACAAAAATCTTTCTTACTTGAATGTTCTGGTGGCTTGACTTTACAAAATTTGGCAAGTTATCTTTCTAATGATATTGATATCTATTCTACATCTTCGATTCATCAAGGGGTTGGAATTATTGATTTTTCGTTGAAGATTAACTAGTGTGAGGTACTACCAATGGTATTCCAATTCTTCTCATCAAAAGAGGAGTAACCACAATTTATATAGACCACCAAGTAGGACATATAGAAGGAAAAAAAAGAATAAAGAGCAAAATGCAACTTGATTCATATTAACTTCCCTTAGAAGTGACCGACTCTTTTATTTTTTTTTCAATAGATTGTTTAAGGTATAGCAAGTGCTGAGACAGATGTATATAAAGTCAACCCCTTTATGAATACCCCTTCTTAAATACTCTTCATATTCACCTTATATATGATATACTACTCAAATCTAGACTTTGAAATCCTGAATTGAACCCTATTACTTCATTAACATTCTCTACTACTTCTAAGAGCTCATTATTTGCAGTAGAAGATTCCGAATTTGTAGTTTCTGGTATCATGTTTGACCCTTGTTCGCTGGTCAGGGCTCCATTATAGTGATAAGCTATATCTTCTTCAGATGCATTACTTTTCATCTGATACGATTTACTGGTAAGCAGCATTTCTGATGAATTCCCAAGCCCACTACTGGAACTGATATCTTTAAGAATATCATAATGAGGATGAGGGTTGGATTTGGAATTAAGTATTGCCATCTTTGAAGAATTCGACATTGCTGTCTTTTTACCAAACACCTTGACTGATCTTATATGAGTATCTTTACCATCCTGATGATTAGATAACATAACAAGTCGAATTATAAAACATTTCAATACTCCATCTGTTCTTATCCCATTGAATATTATATGTGACCATCCTATAGGTTTATTAAAACTTACCACACATACTTCACTTAAATCCCAACCATCTGAACTTCCTGCCAAGATTTGGATCTTCGATGGAGTATAAGATTCATCAATTGAAAAATTCGTGAATATTGATATTCTTTCAATTGAAACCTTTTTGGAAAATTGGATCGTTATTGAATGAGGATTAGCCAAGTCATTACCATTGGTAGCATTTGGATTTTGGCTATTGTTGTTGTTATTATTATTATTACTACCATTACCATTATTGTTACCATTATTATGACCATTACTTCCGTCTGATTGCCAGAAAGTGTCAGGAGAATCATCTCGAAGTTGACTTAAGCCGAAACCTTGCTTTGCCGACGAAAGTTTCCAATTTGCCAACGGAGAAAGATCGAGAAGCTGTAGAGATTCCAATTCTTGTAGACCCTTAGCATAGTAAACTCTTTGAATTTGTTCTAAAGAGGGCTGCTGGGGATCTAATGATTGGTTATAAGCACTAGTATCTTGATGAAGATTATTATTATTACTGGTAGTGTTGCTATTTATACTTGAATCATCATCAATGGGAGATCCGTCATTCATCGCCTGTCCCTCAGAGTCAAAATATTCATCAATATTTTGATATTCAGAAGCATTGGCACTGGCAATAGAGTCTATAAGTTCATCTTGCGGTATTTCTTCTTGCACTTGTACTTCATGCTGAGATTCATAAGTACTTATTGACCCTTCAGTTCTATGGAAACTGGAATGATCCCAGTAGTCAGAAGAGTTCATGAAAGTTTACAAGTGTAGAAAACTGTAGGTTTAACAACTCTGAGACTAATAGGATCAAATTTTTTGACTTAATGCTATTGAAATAGATAGCCTTTGTTTGTATATTTGTGTCTAGATTTGTTCCAGTCTATTCTATGCTGATACTAATGGAACTGTATGAATATATACCCGATGGAGCAATTAAGAACCGCAAACTCTTTGAGATTTATTAAACTACAACCCAATTATAATCGACAGCAATAAAAATCTGTTAACTAATATGAACCTGTGAAAATGACAATGATGAAACTATTCGATTGTTGTTCTTGACTCTTCATTTTTGGTTGCACTTTTTTTTTTTCGCTTTCGATCTGTTATCTTACCATCCTGTATATAATCCGATCTATGAAACTAGTATAATGAATAGAGAAGAGCTCTACTTATGAAGTGGTGGAAACGTACTTGACAGAAGAACGAAAAGTAAACAGGTGATAAACGATACTGTTAACTATTACATAATGTTGTAAATTTCACATTTTTTCGTATTGTGTATTTAATGAGTCTAGATTTACAAGGCTACTTCTTTCAAGTCATTGGCAACGGCTTCCACTTCGGCTTCCACTTTATCACTATCAGATGCATCCACCACTGAATCATTCCCATGTGGTTTTTCACTATCCTCTATTTCTGCAGTGGTATTGGATTGCTTAGCTGCTTTTTTTGCCTTCTTTTTTGATTTCTTAGAAGGTGTAGCAGGCTCAGACGTGTTCTTGGTTTGAGTTTCTGGCTGATCTTCTACATTCTTGGCTTCTTCTGTAACTTTTACTGTAGTTTCTTCTTTTGTCTCTTCCTTTGATTCTTCTTTAGATTCAACCTTCACGTCTTCCTTAAGTTCTTCTTTCAATTCTGTTTTCAGATCAGATTCTGGTTCAAACTTTGACGCTGGTAAAGCTTCTTCTGAAATGGTTTCGGTTTCCTTTTTAGATCCTTCCTTCTCACCCTTCTTGTTATTATCATCAATTAATGTCTCCTTTGCTAAAGCAATTGTACTGTTGCCATCAATATTTATCAACGGAGGTGCATTCTTTGCAACTCCTGAACTCGTACTATTGAAAACACCTAATCCGGCAGTCGCTGAAGCAGAACCGGTCATTTCTCTTGATGCTCCTATTCCTTGGCCATTAGGTTTCTTTGGTCTTTGAGGAACAAAAGCAGTAGAATAGTTATCAACATCACTAATACCAAATCTCTTTAAAGCTCTTTTCTTCAACACATCAATATACGATAATTTTTCTTTTATGTTTGCAAATTCTTGACCACTCTTATCATAGAAATTAAGTTCTCCTTCACCTTCATCTTCTGCTCCAATATTGTAGTCATCATCCCTAGAAGATTCCAAATATCCAAAATGTTCATTACTTTCAGCTTGATCAATTTGAAAATTTCCTGCTTCCAAGTCTGTCACAAAATTGAATAAAAATTCTTGGAAACTTGATGCAATGACAACCTTAGTATCGAAATCTCTACCAAATAATATGATTTGACCCCAAGTACCGGTTGGACCAGGAGCTAAATCAACAGCAATTAAATTTCCAAAATCATCTTTTATAAACGGAATCCATCCTTTATGAGAATAAACACATTGAACTGCCTGAGGAGGTAAAGATTTCTGGTTAGCAATAAAATTGTTGGAATTTAATTTCAATGGGGTGTTGGAACTTGAACTGCCAGGAATATTCTGTTGATTTTGAGCAATATATTGTTGTCTTTCCAATCTTTTGGCCACAGTTCCCCAAATACTATATTGTTCAACGATACTTTCAATATCTAAAAGAACCAAACCTAAGATAAGACCAGTTGGTTCTCCTCCACTAATTTGACCATCATGAATTTTATAAAACTGTCTGAACTCAATTGGTAATGAACCACATCCTACATCATTTTCAAATTCATTTAAATCGGCAGTGGTAACCCCATAATTAAGATTATCACCAAGTTCTGGATATTCTTCGTCTAACCAAGATTCAATTCTATTCCAAATTGAATCAATCAGTGGTAAAGGAGGATGGCCGAAATTATTAAGATTTTGTAATTGTACGTCTGAACCATTTAAATTGGTTGCAGAAGAACGAAGTCCTGGTCTATAACCTACGACATTAGATGAAGAGTTATTATGAGCATTATTCAACGATTGTGAAGAAGAATTAGTGGTGGCTAATCTTCCTAATTCATTTAAACGAGAACCGGCTGAATTTGTTGAATCAATAGTTGAGTTTCTATAAGGTGACTCAAAGGAAGCGTAATGATCTTCTGTCGTTATTGAATGAACAAATGACTTTATATTATCAAGGAACCCCATTTTTTTTTTCCTTTTCCTCAGGGTGAGTTTAATAAAACGAATGAAACGAAATGGCTAGAGAATGTATGATTCTCCTTTAAAAACGTGGAAAGGAGAGAATTTTTGCTCTGATTCGATCGAATCACTTTTATTGTACAAGTACTGTAGTTGACCGGTTAACTCTGATCTTGATTCTGGTTCTTCTTAAAGGTTATGAAAATTCAAAGAACACTATCCACAAGAAATCTTGAACCGAACGTTTAATAGTAAAGGGGTAATGGGTATTCTTTCCGGAAACTTTGCGGTTGGCCACCAAGAAGTAATTCAAACCAATGTGCAATCAACAAAAATTTGACGCGTTTGTGGTTGAGTTTGGGGCCAAATATCTCAGGCGAAGCTCGTCTATAAATTTAAGACAAATCTTAGTTGAGTGAATATTCTTCCAGGGAAGTGATGGATTTAACGATCTAAGTAGCGATGGATTAGAAAGTATTGATATAAGAACTAAGGAATGTATTTACCAGGTAATTCTTGGTTCTCTATAAAAGGGTTGCTAAATAAAGTTACCATTAGAAATTGAACAATTGGCGAGAAATTCTTCCATTTTATTTAGCTGTCGTGCACATACCGCCAGCACTTTGAACGGGTGACCTTTTGAAGTTTCTCGCGAAGTTCTGGGAACATTTAGCGACAAATTGGGAACATTGTTTTAGTCCAGCGTCGCTAAAAATAAAGCAGAAAAGGGTTAATGTGGTAAAGTCCAGCGTACTAAAATGGGGGAAAGTGGAAAGATAACCGAACAAGGCTTTAGATTTACAAGAAGTTTAGAGACTAGATGGAATAAGCTCAACGGGAGGAGGGATTCAAAGTTCCCCACAAAAAAAAAATTGCATATTCCAGAGTAATATTATCAGTTAGGATGGGAAGTGAATAATCTCTCCTCTTCGGTGATACCTCATTTAGGTAATCTCTGGAAGTCCGTGGTCTGAGCTGAGGGACTGCCACTAAGTCAAAAAATAGTGAATTCCAAAACAGTAGCGAGAATCAGCTTACCCCCGTACACCCACAATAGAAAATCAATATCTAGGTCTGAAGAAATTATGATGATAGCACCTGCCATATCTAATAGGTGCCTTCCAAAAAAAAGGAAAAAAAAAAACTCCCGTTCAGCCTGCAATACTACTCTGTGTCTGTCCCATATTCAAGTGAAAGTCTTCATTTTCAGATAATTAGTATTCTTTCCACTCAGCTTCCAACTTGTATGGCCCCCTTTCCAAAATCTTCAGTACAATTTTTCAACAAGTATGCAGAACACTTAATTATGGGTGCTCGCTAGACTTAGGGAGAGTGAAAAATACAGTGAACGAGCGTCCTCTCTGCCTTTGCTGACGAAAGTGGTCAATCCCTGAAAACTGCCTACTACATGCACAACCTCACGCAAAATCAAAAATTATCTTATATGCACCCTAGCATTACAAATCACAAATCGAACTTCAAACAACACTTGCAACAAAGAACAAACGCTACTTCCTTCTACATTACTTCCACCTATTGCTTTCATCATAACAACAGATTAAGAGAATGAAGTTGATATCGTTTTGTTGGACATTGGCTCTCTCCTTGCTATTTGCAGCTAATGTGCGAGGGAATGATGACACTGTTTCAGAAGATGAACCTGTAGGAAGTCAATCATTCAATGGAACATCAACCCACACCAACAATTGGGCAGTCTTAGTTTCCACTTCAAGATTTTGGTTCAATTATCGTCATATGGCCAATGTACTCTCATTATATAGAACAGTTAAAAGGTTAGGGATCCCAGATTCTCAAATCATTCTTATGTTATCGGATGATATTGCATGCAATCCACGAAATGCTTTCCCAGGTACCGTGTTCAATAATATGGATCAAGCAATTGATTTATATGGAGATCTGATTGAAGTAGATTATAGGGGCTATGAAGTGACAGTTGAGAATTTTATTCGATTACTTACGGATCGTTGGGACGCAAATCATCCAAGATCAAAACGTCTTCTTACCGATGAAAATTCAAATATCTTCATCTATCTTACTGGTCATGGAGGTAATGAATTCTTAAAATTTCAGGACGCAGAAGAGATCAGTGCTTATGATATTGCCAATGCATTTGAGCAAATGTATGAAAAGAAAAGATATAATGAGATCTTTTTCATGATCGATACGTGTCAAGCAAACACTATGTATAAACATTTCTATTCCCCCAATATATTATCGGTTGGATCTTCAAAAATCGATGAATCTTCATATTCTCATCATTCAGATATGGATGTTGGAGTGGCAGTGATAGATAGGTTCACTTATTATACGTTGGAGTTCTTAGAAAAAATTGAGAAAAATTCAAAAGTTACTATGGACAAACTTTTCGATGAATATACGTTTGAGAACATTCATTCTACTGCTGGTATTGAGACTAGTTTATTCAATAGAAAATTGAATGAAACCTTATTGACCGATTTTTTCGGTAATGTTCAAAATATTAGGGTTGATGACGTTGAAGAAGATATTTTGTATGTGACCAATCCATATTTGAATGGCCAGTCCAATCAAGAAGAACCAGTCAAATTAGACCTTGGTACTAATGATTCAATTAAGCTCTCTGCTAATGGGGCAGTTTTTGGAAATGCTGATTTTGAAGAAAAGAAGACTCTCATTAATATCACCCCTTTCCAAACTAAAATGTTTGGATTGATAACAACAGTTGTGCTTGTATTGTTATGGTTTGTCGGAAAATGAATCCGATACAACAAGGAAGAGCAAATCCATGGTGTCCCTGATTGTGAAGGGAGCGTAGTAGGAGGCTGATATGACTTATACAGATCTTGAAAGATCAGAAGTAATGGAAGTGGTGAACAATGAGAGACCCGAATGCATAAATACACATATTAGTAATTGGGTTATACATAAAAAGGTGATACACCAAAAGACATACTAGACTACAGTCTTCAAAGATATATGCCAAGTGAAACCATTGAAAACATAGTAAACACCAGATTCTTTATCTAATAATACATTTATTAACAAAAAAAATTCAACGAATTTGATCAGTGGATTCCATCTTAACCACCTTCTTAGTAACGTTAATCATTAAACTGCTTGTTTCTACAGTTCCTATTGTCGAGCTTCCCATCCTCAACTTCAGATAAGCATCTTCATTCTTAGAAAGTCTTTCAAGTTTCCTCTTATCCTTATCACTGTATCCCAATATCTTCTGCAATTCCCATGATACCCAAAGACTATTTATTGAATACTTCATAGCAAATATCAAGTCAGTAGCACGACTTGTAGTGAAATTTGCTAAAGTTTCATCAAATAATTTATCCAATTCAGGATTCCAATCATAAATCAACTTACCCTTCGATTTGAGTTTCTTCAGCAAATAATTTTTTTGTAATTCAGAAGCTTTCTTGGTCTTGTTTCTATTATACTTGATACTAAGATTCTTGAAACTTCCATTGCTATTCTGGTATGTTAAACTCTCAGCTCTTGTAAGTACTGCCTGAAGGTCCATATCTTTCATTATTTCTCCAATGACTGTGTAGTTACTACATCTTAAGTTGGTAACAAATCTTTTCTTTTGAGAAGTGAAGGCATTTTTTCTTAAGATGAATTCCGGAGCGTGCTCTCCGTCCTTATCAACAATATCAGAAACTCTTATGATGGTGAAAAATTCATCTGAAAATGCTAATGGAATTCCCCAAACATCATATTCCAATCTAATTGTACATAGATTAGATTCTTTGAATATCTTATTGACATGTTGGACTTGATCATAATTTTCAACGTTCTTATTGAAAAGGGAAGCAAATCCATCAACAGTCAGGAATTCGATCAGCATCATTTCAAGTCTCTTCTCTTGAATAGCAAGTAATCTTTTCAATTCCTTTTCTTGCTCGACCCTTTTCTGCTCTTTTAAAATTTGTCTTTCTTTCAATTTCTGTTCTTTTGAATTTCCATTATCAAATGTTTTGTAACAGTTAGGATTTGGCACTCCAAATAATGTTGGAACAGATATTATTCCGGCAGAAGTGGTACCTGCAATATCAACAATATGGCAATAAGTCTTATTTTTATGAAGTCTTAATCCTCTACCAATCATTTGAACCAACAAAGGACGAGATTTAGTGGGTCTAGCTAAAATTAGTGAATCGATATTTGGAATATCAGTACCTTCAGTGAATACCAATACATTACATAACACCTGAATCTTACCATCTTTAAAGTCTTGAAGTATAGATTCTCTTTCAAATTTAACCGTGTCACCAGTGACGTATTGAGCATTGACCCCCATTGATTGTAGTACCCCACATAGAGTCTTACAATGGTTAATATCAACACAAAATATCAAAGTAGACTTGAAATTGTATTCATTTCTCAACTTCAAATAAGATCCAGTTATTAGCTCATTAATTTCATTGGTGTTCATAACATTGGACAAACTAGCCGGGTCAAAATCACTTCTTTTTGATTTGATCTTACTGAAATCAATATTACTATCAAGGGTAGAAAATTTAACATCAACCAATTCTTTATTTTTGACCATTTCAATTAAATTTCTTTCATAAACTATTTCATCGAACATTTTCCCCAACGACTCTCCGTCCGATCTTTCCATTGTGGCGGTGAATCCAATAACAGTTATCTTCAGATCCTTATGATCAGCATCGAAGTATTTCAATATCTTAATCCACGAAGAGGCAGTTGCATGATGGCATTCATCAAGTATAATGGTCTTGAATTCATTTGAGTCATATTTTGAAAGTCTAGACATTCTCACAAGTGTAGGAACTGAACCAATAATGACATCTGAATCAGCAGAAGGTTTAAATTTGTGCATGTCTATATCAACTTTAAGAGAAGGGTTGATTGACTTAATCATTTTGGCTGCTTGAAATACGAGCTCTTGCTTATGAGCGAGCACCAAAGTCTTGTTACCTTGAGTCTTATTCATTGGCTTCAATTGTGGAATTAAATGTGAGAATACAACAGTTTTACCTCCCCCAGTTGCAAGCACCACAGCGGGTCTTCTTATTCCACGCCCTATGGCTTCATGTACCGAATCGAGTGCATCTTGTTGATAATCTCGAAGTTTTAATTTCGATGGTTCCTGGATCACCCGTTGAGAGTATGAGCGGAATATTTGGTACTTTAATTGAGCAGAATGAACTTGACTTGTGCGCCTGATTTGACTTGAAAGCTTAACCTGAAGTGACTTCGTTGAGCCAAAGAAACGACGAAACTGGCAGAATTTACAAACATTCATCATCTGGTCAGACGTGATTCACAAGAAAATAATCAAGAAATTACAACGATTGCGTATCTAATTGACTACAATACCCTTATATAGATCGAATATACCTAAGCAACAAAATCCGTGTAGAGATTGATGAACTTGAAGAGTCTGCTGCAGATTATCCTTCCCTCTGATGTTTTCTTTGTGCTAGCTGTGCTTTTATACAATAGTCCTAACTTGATATACCATTTTCATTACTTAATTAAAACAAACTCTGCAATATCTTTAGCTGGTGAATATTCAAATGTAGTAGAAAAGAGTGTTCACAATAGTCTTCAGGTAAAACTTTGAGTTGCAAATTGTGAAAGTGAAACAAATGCAAATTTCATGAAGGGTCACGTGATGCTTATATAAGTGAACTTCGAAGTATCTTAGATACATGATAATGGGTCTACTACGCTTCCGATATGACGAAGAGAAAAGATTCTTGTTTTATTTTGATGTACTTAGTGTCATTTGCATTGAGATGGAGAACCTGATTGTGTATCTATCCCATCTCAATTGACATTTAATACAGAAATGTAGATCTACTTTCCACAATTCTCAAGGCGATGACCATCTCCTAAAGTTGGCGATGAGGATTCCAATTCACGACTCCATCTCTGGACACGGAGCTCCATATTCAAAGTTAATTTTGGATATTTCTTTCCTGTCTCGTAAGCAACGTGTAAACAGTTAGCACCATTAATTCTGGCTAATTAGGAAGTTCAGACATTATTAGATGGGGCCCAATTTGAAACAACTGTGAAACACATTCGGTGGGTCCTGGCTTCTCCATTGAAATAATGCTGATGTATCCAAAAACATACCATGACGAGTCTCCTCCCCAGTCTCCCCTTCATTATCCTTTTCAGTATGCTCTCCTGTCTCCTCTCCAGCACCTCTCTGTATCTTATCCACCTCTTCAATGTTAACTCTTGTAAATATCAACTCTACTTCTCTCACAAACGTTATGGAAATACAAGTCATTTCCTGCTTCTGGTAACTTTTTCACATTATTCTCATCTTCAGCATTAGGAGCCTTAACATTCATGATAATATAACTACCATCTTCCTTTGTTGGCAGCAGATTTGCTCGAATAAAGTATCCTGGATTAATAACCACAACTCCTCTGATGACTTTTACAAAGAACTTCAATTCTGAAGGTATTATTAACACGTCTGGAACCGAGTCTCCCAATTCAGCAAGTCCCATGTAAGGTAATTCAAGTGAAGCTCCACCAATATCTGTTTCATTCAATTCTGTCCCCATTATTCCATTGGTAAGATTTATCAAGTTTTCATCTTTCAGTTTCTTCTTTATAGAACCAGGAATCACTGGATAATACCTTCTTTGTTCAAATATATGATTTGCTATTCTTTCAAATCTATTGGAAGATACTTCTCCTTTATAAATATCTTTCAAATCTTTAAAAATATCTAAATTAGAACATCCAAACATTATTTCGTTAATTGAGAAACTTGAAGGATTTGGAAATATTTTAACATTCTTGGGTAATCCGAATTGTTTCCGGTTAAAAGAATTTTGAGGATATGAACAATGTTTTATACAAGCATCTTTCAATGATGGAATCATTACCACCGATATTCTTTGGTTGATCTTCTTTATAATGGGCACGATTGTTCTTTTAAATATTTCGTCCATAGTTCGAGGCGAAGACTGCTGCTGCTGCTGCTGTTGCTGTTGTTGCTGTTGCTGCTTCTTATCATCCAATTCTAAGTTTCCTTCAGCTACTGAATGGTTAGTAATGTCAATAAACGGTCCAAACATGATCACAGTATGAGGTTTAATCTCAGTATTTATCTTATCAACTAATGAATTCAATTTTTGATGGTTTAAGTTATGATTGTTAGAATAAGGTCCTGAAAGAATCATGATTTTTAAACCATTTGAAGGTTTAGTTAATTCTCCATATTCAATTAACTCTTTTTCTGAAGTTAATGGAGCTCCTAATTCAGGTATGGGGATGATTTCTTCAACAATAAAGCTTCTTCCGGTTGGATTTGTCCCCCTTAAGCAGGATATTTGACCTGGGAAGAGAGAATATTCTTTAAGGTATTTCAAATCAAGGGGGACTCTTTGACCAATACCACCAAATCTGGAAGTTTCTAAATACAATGCAGTGGAATTTAATACAAGATTTGAATCATATAATGGAGAGTCTGGTACTATTCTGCCACAACAATATATGGTGAATTGAGAACTTAAACAAGGATTTCCAAACTGTAAATTCTTTTCTTGTTGCAATAATTGAGATATTGAATCGATTTGTTCATCTAGAACATCAGCACTTTCCAAAAGTTTCATAGACATTGTCCTAAAATTATATTTGGAAGGATCGAAATTAGCAGTCAATTTAAATGGCTTTATGGCAGTTGTTTCATCTTCATCAAGTTGGATGTAGCCATTAGAAGGTTCAATTTTCGGATTGAGAGATTCCAAAATCGTATTTGATTCTTGATCTTTCATTAATCCACTTGATGGAAAATCTGATGATGCTATATTGACAGGAGATTGGAATGTATTGTTTGCAGTAGCGAAGTCTCCAGCAATCGGAGAAGAATCAAAACGTGTCTTGGGAGTCTTGAATGGAGTTTCAACACCATCATTAAGCTTCTTTCTCTTAAGACTTGGGGTGCTGGGGATATTAGGCATACTTCCAGGACTACTAGAAGTAGTAGATGGTACCATAGATTGCCTCTTCAATGGTTTCCTCTTAAGTGTGGAGCTTGAAGTCGAGTCATTAGCTCCACTAGATCCAGTAGAACGCGTGGCTATTGTTCCTTGAATGTACTGCTGAAGCCTATCCAAATTTTCTATTGTCAAATCCAAGTCCTCTTGTGCTTTTGTTACATTGAATGTCTCCCAGTGAACAAATAAATCATCAGCATCTACATTGAAGATTTCACAAAGAGTGGTCAATTTCTCAATTAGCGGCTTATCATTTTCAACCTGGGGTCCAAATGATGTTATGAGATGTTTAATAATTGGTTGAGTGGTCATCATAAAATGAAATGCAGCTGCCAAAATACTAAATTGAACAGAAATACCAAGAACAACCTCAAGAAAAGAGAGTACAAGTGGTTGTGGTTAATGATTAATGTCATGTTTACATTTGGAGGGTACGCGTTTTTTTTTTGCTTTGGACCAAACTGAGATAAATGCAGGATAAACATCACTAGAGAGCGTGTGCAACAGAGCAGAACGGTGGATGGATTCGCGTAAACTTCCATAGGAATACCCAGAGAAGCTGCACGCTAGGCTCGTTAGCTTGCGTGCGAACCAGAGAACCGGCCCCCCCACAAGATCCGCTAATCAGGAGTTTTTATCCTGCATATAGTACGATGGTTTACCACGAGACAGTGGTTGATTGAAAACCTGGAGACTGTTCATGATGTGCTGGTACGCAATCAGTATCTCTGAAAAAGAGCTTCAACCAATTACATATCAGTTTAGAGCTTTTTTACTCCCATTATGAAGACCCTAAACTGGCTGAGATAAGTGTACTGCATATAAATAAAGAAAAATAAATTGGCCCTGTCTCATCTCCAAGCTGACTAAAGTTTGAGTTCTGACATTCCCGCAGGGAACAGCCCTCCGCAGGAGTCTCCATGAAATGGCCCTAGCGGAGCGGTACTGGAACTCTCCCACCCACAGAACGTAGGCTAACTTTGACGCTCTGCTGGCAGCGACTCGCGAAGAGCCACTACGTAGAGCCTGGCTCGGTAAGCTCGAGTTGCAGGTTAATATCACTAGATAGTTTGCTATACCTTGTAGGGTAGAGAAGGTTAAGGGTGAATTCTCATATGGGAACTACTATGGAATTTTATCTCTATGGAATGGTAATTGCTAAGAGATGAAGGGGCACTGCTGGAATAGTTACGGAGAGAGGAGTTGCCATTATCAAGAAGTGGTACAGGGAGAATTCCCAGCAGCGCACCCGCTGCAAGCACCACGTAACATTCAAATCGAATTGATTATGGACTCTATGTAGAACACCATTTCAAATATTGAAACTGTTTCATTCCCAGAACTGCTACATGGTGCCACTGAAGTGGTGGTGGGGGGTGGAGGTCTGTCTTGCTATTATATACAGGGCTTATATATTAATCAGGTTATCTTAGCAGATTACTTGCCACTCCCAATGGTAGCAACAGCTTCTGGATCAGAAGCACAAGACTATTCTACAAATTGCTTCAGCTACTTCCTTAAGTAGCATTTAGGTAGAACTCTAGGTAGAGTTTTAGGTAGAAGTATTAGTGCCGCGCATTAGACAGAAGTAGTTGCGGTACTTGCGATAGCATCACTAGAGACCTTCTCAGAACTCTTGTCATTCTCAGAGATCTTCTCAGTGACATTATCAGAAACTGAATCAGCAACCAATTCAGTGGAAGCCACTTCACTTTCACCGACTATACTTTCGTTGGAATCATTATCTTCTCCCGATCTTTGTCTTGGTCTCTTACTATTGCCCTTAAATCCTCCACCTCTTCTCTTGCCACGATTCTCATTGAAACTATTACGTCTCTTGGTGACATCATTAACTCCAAATCTTTTGCCATTCTCTCTCATTTCTTGAAATGTTAAAAGAGACATCTTCTTTAAAAGAGTCTTCTTATCCAAATTTTCATCTTGGGCATCAACAATTCCTTCAGGGTAACTGACTTCGATTTGCTTTAAAAAATATTCACTATCATCAGAAGTCTTAAATTCAACATCAACAACTCCGAAAAATGTTTTATCTTGTCTTGTTCTAATTCGACGAATAGAGTTGAATGCTTGATCCTTTGGTAAGTTAGGACCAATCTTGGAGTTGAACCAGGTTTCTACTTCTTCTTGACTTAATTCATGAGGAAATCCTTCTATATGGACGGTATTTCTCTTTCTAACTGTCTTAAGTTCAGTCAAATCTTTTAAAGGTTCTTTCCTTCTGATCAGCTCTTCATTGGCTGAAAGAACCAACTTTTGGGAGTTTTTCAATGCCGCCACAACTTTCTCTTCAGGTCTATATTGTCTCATTCTACCAAATGTCATCAAAGTCTTTAATTCGACCCATCCATCGTTTGCTTCATAAATTTTGTATAAGAATTTATCGGTCTGTAAATTACTATCGGAGAAATAGAATTCCACTTGCTTTCTTACTTTGTCTTCAAAGTCTTCTCCTTGGTAGATAAAATCAGTCATTGTGCAATAAAATAATAGAAACTACGTCACTAAGATACTAAGATACTTTTCAAAATGGTTTTGAAATCACAAAATATACTGAATGCTAACCAAAGTATTGATGTGTTAGTCGAAGATCGGCAAGGTTGCAATCTTGGAAATCTATTTTTTTTTTCATCCTTTGGGTCCGCTGGACAGTTTGCGATGTCGACGATCTTCTGCAGAGAGAACAGAAGCTGAGCGCACCTAGTTTTGTTAACGTGCTACACGCAGGAAAAAGAGGTCTCAGGAAGTCTCAGGAAGTCTCAGGAGTTCTCTGGAGCAGTTGCTCTGGAGATGTTGACACTGGAGACAACGGTAAAAAGAGCCAACGTCAGCTTTAGTAAATAGATCGTTTGAAAGGATTATATACCAGTGCAGTGTTTTCTGGTTATTAGGTAATCGAACTTTTAAAATGTTCCCTCTATTTGCTTCAATTGGCGGTCTTTTCTTACCTTGGCTCATCCCTAGCCCTACTGGTCACATGATCAAAAAACGTGAAAAGAGAGGTGAGAGGATGCTGAGGACTGTGGGGGAGATGTGGAAAGTGGGAGTGGCTAGCTGTTAGCTTTCTTTAACGCTAAGTTTTCGTGCAACCATCTGCTGAAGTTTCCTACAAGTTCTTTTTGATACCAGTTCAGCGCTTATGGTATATGGCCCAAAGCTAATTTAAAAAACGTCAGAACTCTTGTTATACATTTATCCAGGAGTTATCTACACCTACTTATTTTCTGTCACGAAGTAGTTTCATTGATGACTTGCTGGACCATTACTTATCAGTAACATCACCCAACATTGAAATTTGTTTTAGCGGGTGATTCCCCACCAAAAAATTAAAAAATAAGGCTTGTTTCGCGCCTGACGCACCGCTAGATTAGGCGCGCATAGAAAACCGGACCTCATCGTTTCAAGATCACTTGATTTATTCTCAGAGATCATTCACTCATCATATATAACTACCACCAGTCTCCGGATGCTAAAAAGCAGAACCATAATAAGACCTCAGGTGATAAACAATATTATAGCTACTCGACAAATGTCCTTAGAAGCTTCATCTGAAAGATCTGCTGAATTACAAGCTCACTATAACAAGGTTCTCTCCCAAGTTCATCAACTCAATCCTAACGTTCGCTTGGTGGCTGTTTCTAAGCTCAAACCTTCTAGCGATATCTACGCTTTATATAAAGCAGGAGTACGTCATTTTGGTGAAAACTATGTACAAGAGCTAATCAGCAAGGCCGCTGAGTTACCAAAGGATATCCAGTGGCATTTCATTGGAGGTTTACAAACTGGAAAATGTAAAGATCTTTCCAAAAATATTCCCAACCTCTATGCAGTAGAAACTATTGATTCTTTAAAGAAATGTAAAAAATTGGACACCACTAGACATGCAGTTGGTGGTTCTAAGATAAACGTATATTTACAGGTGAACACATCAGGTGAAGAACAAAAATCCGGTTATTCGTATGATGTTAATAACGAAGAAATCCATGACACTATAAAGTATTTAGTTAGTGATGAATGTACCAATTTGAACTTGGAAGGTTTAATGACCATAGGATCATTTCAAGCTTCTATATCGGAACAAGAGAATTCTGATTTCAAGAAATTGTTGCAATTAAAAAACTTTCTTGATGAGAAATATTCATTAAACTTACAATTATCTATGGGGATGTCCAATGATTATGAGGAAGCAATTAGACAAGGTTCTTCAAGTGTTAGAGTAGGTAGCTCTATCTTTGGAGCAAGACCGAAAAAAGAGGAGAATTGAATGGAGGAGAGAAACTGATGGTAAGTAAGTGCCGTTAATGCCAACGTATTGGTTGTATTTAATCTAGATTTCGATAAACATTCGTAAAAAAAAAGTCAATGGATATAGATCAAGAGAAGATATTTAGGGCCCATTCTTGTGCTACTGGGGTTTGGTATCAACTTCCAGAGTTTAGGCATTCGCCCGATAGAATTGTAGAACCTGTTTATTTTTTCCTTTGTAATATAAGAGCAATTGGTATATCCATAGAGACCAGTTTAGCACCAAAAGCTTTCTAAGAAATGGAACTTGCTCAATGGAATCCAGCAACATCAGGTACGGGCCAAACAAAGGTCAGTATCACCAATAGCCCATGATTCAAATGGAATCACTGAGGCTCTGTCTTCTACATAATCTTTACAATATTTCTTGAAATATTGTATCATTTTCGTTAACATTCAGTTTTCAATCTTCATTTTCATTTTCTTTCAAATTTCATTGCCCCATCATTTCCGAGTTCTTCTTCAATCGATTCATCTCATTTCTTCTTCGATAACAACTTCTTAAAAGTACTCTTTTTTCTTGTTAATTTAGGTTCACCCGTTGAGTCCACATCATCCACTACTTTATTTGCTGCTTTTCCTGTTTCAGCTTCAGCTTTCGGAACAAATTTTTGGTAAGTAGAATCTGTATTTGAAGATGAATCATCATGTTTAGAATGATTAGCATCCGTAGATATTTCTTCAGGATCCTTACCTTCTGAATCAATAGCTGTAGGAGGTGGAACAAAATGTTCATTATTATCAATAGTAGATAATTTCTTAGACCCATCAGTATCTTCCAATGTCACGATACGATCGGTGGGATCTTTAATTTTATTCAAATTTGCTTCAGAAAGGGCTAACCTCTCAGATTCATCAGCTTCCTGGTTAACAGCAGGTTTTACCTTTTCACCAGCAATTTCTGTCTCAAGATGCTTTGGTCCATACTCCACATCATCTTTAATTTCTTCGATGTTGCTTTTATTTTCCAATTGAGGCTTACTTATGTTTGCAGCTTGTTTCAAAATACTATCTAATCCATATTGTTTCCATAATCCTTCATCGATACTCGAATCAGTAACAGATAAAGGATTCTTGACCTTGGACGAATAGAATTCTCTTCTGATCTTTAAATCTTTGAAAGTTAGTTCATCGTCATTTTCTACTTCACTCTTGAATAAGCTTGATATCTTAGCGAATATGAACCATGAAAAGAAAAATATATGTTCACTAATAAATAAAAGCAATACTAATTGGGTAGCAGACGCATTAATATGGGCGTTGCCAATATTAAACTTATGGGGATGGTGGTGACGGAGATTATGATGGACATGATGAGGAGGTGGTGGGCATTGACATACACCATCTATAGGGGTGACAGTGATGGGCTCAAGCTTTTCAGAGTCTATTCCTGTTCCAAATGAGGTTGGAGGAGGAGGAGGATACACCGGTCTTGTACCATGACGATAGAACGCAGTGATGGCTGGAGAAATAATCAGACCAATCCAGGCCAAGATAAACAAAGCATATTTCCATGGGTGAATCGAATCAACTCTTTGTGGAACTGGTGGTCTGAAATATTTTCCACTTCTTAATTTCATTATGTCTAATTTGAAGGTTAAAATATTAAAGAACACACAAACAATTGGAGCCAATGACCATACTGGACCAAATAGAATTAAATAACCAAATTGAGTGATCAATCCACGATAATCATTATTCACATCATACTCTGGTAATAAAACCACTTTTCTAACATTTTCTAAAAATTCACGTTCGTCTTCACGATCATTATTGATTTCAATTTCTTTGGATTCGTTATCTTTTTTCAATACATACGTATTAATTACTTTGACGACAAACAGAATGATGAATGGTAAAACATATTTCAAGATAAGTTGAATAACTTGGTTAGTGACAATGAAATAAAAAAATTGTGCATTTAATCTTTCTTGATTGTACTGGAAGTCTTCTTGTCTTTTAAGTTGTGACAAATATTTATGAAATCTGTGACCCGAAGGAACTCTAGATTCAAAAGTTGAAACGATAGAAGTTTCAATTTCCTTTAAATTCGGTTTTATTAAATGAGCAAACGGTAAATAAACAAGTGAAGTGATTATCAATGGCATATAACTGGTCAAGAAAGTAAAAATAAATTGTTTAATCAATTCTGAATTCTTCTTACTAGATTCATTATTATGGTTTTCCCATTTAATATGGAAATCTGAAACCAAATTGAAAATAATTGTTAATATTGGAACAAAGACTGAGATTAAAACTGTTGGTACTAATGTAAGGAGAGCTTTACCAGGACCATCATAGATTTCACTTAAAAAGATTTCTAAGACAAAGCAACCCAATTGATAGGAGACTAATATTGCAACAAATAATAAACCAACTGGAATAAACGCAACTTCTTTCAAGAATCTAATTCCATCTGAGTTAAGTCTCCGATTAGTTGAGCCAACTTTTTCAATTTCTAAAGAATTTGATTTCGATTGATCTTTCACATTCAATTTACTCAATTCAGCATAATGTTCTTCTATCAAATGACTATTTTCTACACCCCAAACAGTTGATAAATATCTTTCACGACGATTCCAAAATGAAATAAATAGTATTCCCCAAATCAAATTCATAAAAGTATAAGTCATCAGGAATCTATTTTTGGATTTTAAACTTGAAACAATTCCGAAAACTGAGAGTACACCTAACCAAAGGATGTAATATTTCAAATATTCAAAATAAAACCCAATCTTGGTCCCCAATTGTTGTCTAATTAATTCA